>OY751318.1:31935127-32166571 GCA_963564615.1 Rhorus exstirpatorius
CCCAGTAAACACAGTAATATTGCAGCAATGTAACGGCAACATAACCGAATATTACAAGTAATATTACCTGGATGTTACATGTAAATTGCATGTAACTTGCCATTTCCGACTCAGCAATATAACATGTTATGTAACGTGTTATATACCCGGTATGTAATAGTTATATTACAAGGTGATGGAACAAAAGTCATAAAAGTTATATAAATGAAATATTCTAAAATAATATGATGAAATATAAGATTATTATTAAATAATTTTTGCATTTCATCATCTTATTTTGTCATTTTTATAGGTTATAGAAGAGTTACACTGGAAAAAAAAGAATCCTGCACGGATTTCTCGATAGGATTTTATTGTCCTCGACGGGGATTCGAACCTGCGACCTTCGTATCTATCCTACCTATCTACCTAACACGCTACCCACTACGCTATCGACTGTTTATGAACTCTGATAATTCATATCATGTATTTGACACGCCGGAGAATTCTTGATCAGTTGTATGTTGGGAGCTACATGCCATAATATTATATGCATATGTTATTTCATATCAGGACATAAATAATCATATTATGATTATACAAACACATTAAACAATATATTTAACATTTGAAATGTATGTACATGATACTGCTTTAAAAAAGAAAATTTGAATAGGGTCCAAAATGCTTTTGATTTTTTCATCCGTTACATGTTGATATGATGAATGTTAGTTATATACAGATATAATGCTACAACGCATTATAACGTTCACATAACCTGCACGTTACGAATGTTATATAAAAAATGGTACAAACATGTTGCGTAAACGTTACAAATCTTAGTTATACAGCTGTAACGCTAAAACGCGTTCATAACCTTCACATCACATGCTTATAACGAATGTTATATAAATGTCGTTACAAGTACGTTATGTCAATGTTACAAATGTCAGTTATACAACTGTAACGGAACAACACTTTGTAACGTTCACATAACCTGCACATTACGAATGTTATATAAAAAGTGTTATAAGCCTGTTCTGTAAACGTTATAAATTTGAGTTATAAAACTGTAATGCAACAACGTTATATAACATTTACATTGCCTGCATATTACCAATTATATATAACATATTATTCTCATGTTACGTAGCAGTTACATCACACAGCTATTGCATTGTGACAATTACATGTAACTTCCATGTTATATTACTGTAATGAAACGTGTTCACTGGGTTATGTCTCGAGACCGTTGCACCATATATTGATCTTGAAAATCGTACAAGCAAGTTACGAGTAAGAAAAATATAGATTTCCAGATATGTGTGCCATTTATTGAAATGATTTTATAAGAAAAACTGAGCAAATTAAGAATTTGCACATCGGTTCCTTATTATTTTATCTCGCTTACAAAGATATGTCTCTCCGACTAATGTAAGAGCAAGTAGGGTTTTCAATGTTGCTTACCTCGCCGAAGACGCTTTGAATTTAAAGCTCAATTCGCAAGGGTTATTAGCCGAAGACTTTTCATTGCAATGCAATCATGTTATGTCATACATCCCTCTTCGAGGTATATTACCGATTTTTTGTAGATTTTCATCTCAACTCACAATCAGTGGAATTTTGAGTTGTACTCTGCTTAACTCGTTACAAGACAAATCTATTACTGGCAATCTTTACCTTCTATCGTTTCTTCAACTCTCCAAATGAAGAGCAGCTTCCTTTTTGTCAGCCTATGTGCTTAATCCCAGATCGGTAGACTCCATGGTAATATAGAAACTCCAGCCCCCCAAGCGGACCCTTGTTCACTTCGTCAGTTTAAACGAAAAATTAACCGAGTACATTACTTATATGGCGAACAAGGGAAAGATCAGCCCCATTGTGAGAGGAATATTACGAGTCCACGAGCATGCTTACTGCGCTATCACAATTCTGGCAAAGTGGCTGGAGAGCTCAAGGGGGGGGGGGGGTCAACATAATGATTTAGCTCTCGCTCGAAGTCTATATGTGCGAAATTCTCGCGGGGGCAGCCTTTTGCGACTGGGCAGATAGAGTGAGAGGTAGAGAGAAGGAAGTGGTCGAAAGCGTGAACATGAATGTGTGACAACGGAACAACGACGACGAGGATAACTATTTTGGGATGAACGGCGCCCGTGGGGATTCACCGCGAGTGGCGTTTTAACCCCCTCTGGTCTGTCTACATTGTCGTCGTCGTCTCTCTCTCTCTCTCTCTCTCTCTCGTGCTCTGCAAACCTCCTCGAGGTCATCCACGTTTGTCGTCCTCGTCGATCCTTATATCTAACGTTCTATGGATGACGCCGAACTTGGTTAATTCCCGGAGGTGTACGCGAGGCGCTATCCTCGAGCTCGGTAATAAAATGTTTCGACGCTAAGCGACGCTGCTGAACATGCTGTACCGATACAGGGGGCCCACGCACATGCCAGAGACGAGGGAAACGGAGATCTTGAGGCTCTCACTCACGATTAGTCTGGAATCCTTGGTTATAACCATTGCCAGAGGGATAGTAAAGTTAGCGTCTAACATAGTTATAAGTTTCGAGGATTCCATACTCCAACTATATGCGTAGATCCGAAAACGGTTATACACGATTCTTTTTTCACTTTATTGTGATTGCTAATTGTAGCAATTATAAATGAAACATACGAAGAACAATACAAAACAGTTCAAATTATATATAAATGTCATATGTTCCCGTCGAATCGATAAACAAGATGATAATTTCGATTTAACACTACGAATGGACTGCTCGAATAAACACCTTATGCATTCATGCAGGAAAAAAAATCCTTCGTGTCCGAAATACTTCCGCTGGGTATCAGAACTATATAATATGTTATCGTTGACATTATCCAACCGGGTGTTAGCAGTTAAAAAAAAAATTCAAAACGACATTTGTCACAACTGACACTGGTATGTCCTCTAATAAGTTCTGCACTTCTCCCTAATTTCGTAAATTAGAATTGCTAACTTCGTATGTTGGGTTCTATCGCTCCAACTGTGATATAACTACCAAGATGGTATTTATACGACGTAGCATGGAATCGCATATCTTTTCTGCAGTGTCTAAATATTCAAAGGTTTTTCGGATATTCATTCGTTGAGGTGCGGTTGGGTGAGGAGGAATGGGAAAACGAGAACGATGACGACTCGCCATACCCTGACCATCCAGGTGGTCGGTTATGAAGTTGGAAAGTGTATCTCCACACACACAGCTGGTGTCCCACATGGCTGTGGAGCACGGTCGTCGTCCCTCGCTAACTTTCCTCATTTGTGATAATGCATGGTCGTCCATTAAGGATGGGAATGAAGCTCCGCGTCAGCCACACCCACACAGTAGCACTTGCTTCTCGAGCGTTCCTCCGGACATCAGGTGACCTTAGTCCCCATGAAGATTTCATCCCATCTCGCTACTATCTCTCGTTTCTTCGCTTTTATCTCTGGACGAGCGTGTGCGGCTTCTAGTTTCATCGCTTTTGATTCTTCGCGTCTCCAGCTAAATTCAAGTAATTCATGGGGGAAGAGAATGATTTCTCCGTCTTGGTGCGTAGAATTTTGACACTTGTGTTTTCGTGCATTATGGTGTCTATCTCCGCTTATTATTCATGGTGCCAAAACGAATAAATAATGTATGTTAGTGAATATTTCAAAAGCAAAGTACGACTTTTGGCGATTGGTTTTTGGCTTTCCAACGACGGTACTATTCACAATGATAAATCAATTGGTTTTGAGTTTAGTATTCCTTCGATCTAGCCCTGAAAGTTACAAATATTCATGTCCACATAGAACAGAAAAGTTTAGAACGGATTCTGATATACGAAAACGCTGTGGTCACATCTGTGAAGCTCTCGAAATTTAGCTATTGAGCATTCCCTGCAGGTTAATACACACAGACTCGAGAGTCAGTGTATATTACCGATGATCTTCTATTGCATCTTCTCACGATAGAATTGATACCACAAGCCAAAGCTCGAAAGCCTCATGGAGGCATCAAAGGAGCTAGGGAGGAACACGTTTAGGCAGTCGGGCATCAGTGTTTTCGACGTAAGAGCAATGGAAATAGCACGGATGGAGCCATTTGCTTCTTGTTGATTGTCATTGGCGTTTACGCTGCGTGTCGCTTTGGGGCATCTTGTCATCAGAGTCAATGGAATCATCGTGCAATTACACTTATGCATACGTTGATGGGACGCGTTGCAGCGATTCGCAATCACCGCATACCGGTATGACACATTGGCAAATCCGAGCAAGCGACCAAAAAGCGTTTGCGAGATCAAGAGAAGTGTAGTGGGTTAAGTAAGACCGAACTGTGTTGGTGCTATCTCCGATGCTTCGCTTGGAAGGGCATCCCAATGACGAGGCAGCAGTAACCAATGGCCATATCCGCACTATCACACCGGTCTACCCTGCATCGTCGCTTCTACATACATGTGTACACATCCACACATTCACATCGATAACCCCAAGCACGTTTCATTACAATCGATTGACACTGTCAGATGCAGTTAGTTCGATGTATTTGTCCTCTCGAGCCGCGTCTCACGCGAATCTACCTGGCATCATTGGTGTGCCGATCAAATATCGTTGTACGATACGGAAATTGCGTGATATTTAACGATGGATCAACCGACCCGTAATTATTAATTGACTATTTTTCATGATATAAATTACACACCAGTCGAATGAAATTATATTTTTTTTTTTTCATAGACTTGAGTCTGCAAAAAACTTTTCTACAGTCTTAAGTCTAAGACTCTAAGAGTATTTATTTAGCTCGGCTTCTTTATCTGAAACAGAATAAATCAATTGTAACTTATTATTCACGACCAATGTTTAACTCGTAACGACCTCTTTACGGTTCTATCCTGAACAGGACCATCGGAATATTTTTTGTGGAATATAAAAACATTATCAATTTTCATTCGCCGCACGAGGCACAGCGTCCTTCCGGACGCTCTGTTTACACAGCGAACGAAAGACCTTTCTCGCTCATATCATTTTCCGACAGAAAAAGACGAAAATATCTTCTACCTGTGGGACTGAGTTCTCTGATGGAAACTCCATCCACCGGCGGATGTCAACCGAGAAATTGGTTTTCATTTTCCATCAAGTTCCATAACTTGATGTAACTTGATGTAAATCATAACTTGATGTAAAATGACTGTAACCATTTACAGTCATCGTCCGGAAGGACGATGTGCCTTGTGCAAGAGAAGAAACTTGGATGTGTTTTGATATTTTTAATAAAAAAAATTCTCAGGATGTTTTTATGATCAGGATTACAGTGTGCGAACAATAAGCTGAAAAAAGTGTTAAAGCTTAAAATTCGAACTGGTCACTGCGTATGTAGGAAAAAAATGTATCAGATGCACAGTTTTGATACAACATCGTGTTACACATGGTTTATATGGCTATGAACCACTAAATTCGTCCTCTTATTGCATCGTAAAAAATGTACGTGCTACCCGTACTTGTGATCCACCCTTCCGATAAACCTTGCCGAAAAAATGTCCTGAAAAAATTATCCCCGAGTTCAAAACACATCCATAAACGATGGGATTCCCTGAGAAACACCGACTACGAAGAGAGGTAATACGTACGTGGATACAGGTTAGGTGAGTCATTTGAGGGGCCAACGGCAATTCACGCTGCTCGGTGTAAGCCAACGATGTAGGTATAACGCGTTGCCAGCAAGGGCAGTGCTAAACGGTTCAATTAGCGGTCGTGACCGTGTCAGCCGTTTGTATAACCCGGACGCCAGTGATAGTGCGGAATTGCCGTTCGTACTACCAGTGTTCGGTAGTGTGTATCACAGGACATTCTACCACAAATACTACGGCAAGGCAGGGAGAGGGCGTCTGGCATGGCATTGTGGTGAACCCGGACTTGGGCTGTACGCATCGCGACGTTAGGTATTGTCGGTCAATAATTGAGCTAGGATGCATTGGCTCAAGCCCCGCGTGCACCACTACAATCCAATCGGAATGTCAATCTGATTAGCCGCGTAACAATATTGCCACGTGAGCCCTCTCAGCGAAACCGCGCAATTGCCGTATATATATGCGCTCTGCTCGCTTCAAAGAAGTTAATGGAAATGGTCTTCCTCGGGAATTAAACCTTATATCTGGGCTTCGAATCTAAGAAATGAATTTTGTAGAAAGTTTAAAATAGTTCCCAAAATCTTTTGTGAATCCTTTTGCGAAATCCTTGGTGGATCGTTCCTCTAAAGCCCACTGCACTAATTCCGATTAAAATCTATCTTTCGACTGATGATAATAATTGGAGTCTGTCGAGCAGTTTTGGAGCGTTTCTCTATGTAATGTAATAAAAAATTAGCGTTCCATCTATTATAATCCTGGCTCGATCGAAGTTTGCTTTTCTTGTGGACTCGAAATAGCACAAGAAGGCAAAATAAAAAATGCGCCATTTCGAAAAAAAAACTCAAATTTCAAAGGGTTGACTACAAAGGTCAGAATGTTCAATTCTGAAAATGAAGAACAGAATTATCTTAGGGATCGTTTCATGGAGAATGTACAGTTTTTTTTTGCAGAATTTGTTGGATTAACGGTAACGTCTCTTTGTTCTGGTATTGTTTATCCCTAAATATGATTCTGCAGTCGCTGCAAAACATGAAAGAAACATGGATCCGCTAAAAAATTTCGGATGAATCTTGAGGCAGCTGATGGTGATGAACCGTTGCTTTCATTCTATATGGCATAAGTATGTAGTACGGGCTCTGTTCTGACTCCATTAACGGAAACAGCAATTATCCGTTATTCGAATAAGCGTCTCGTTTATAGTGTTTCAGTCTGTTCTATCTTCTTTAATCGTCCAGGCTGTTTTATCACAGTGTTTCATGGCTTTCATTGTTTTTACATCGTCATCGCAGATGTCAACTCCGCAGTCTTTTGACGAGATTCAGCAATTCATAGAGAGAGAGAGAGAGAGAGAGAGAGAGAAAGAGAGATACACCATGACAGGGAAGGTTCGCGGCTCGTTTTGTACCAGAAACTCTTTCTCTCTTCGTTAATCCTTTAACATCGCCGACCAGATGGATCATACCACAAAGTCTCGAGCATTGCATTAGCTTCGCTTCAATTTTTTCTCGCCTCTTTCATATGCGACAACCCAGCGCGGCTTAACACTGACAATTAGTATCAGTCTTTAATAGTAGTAACGATTGTAACTAATTGTTACAATGATTATTCCAATAATAACAGTCGATCAGCTAATAGATTTTCTTCCCAAAGGGACATGATGCAGAACACATCCTATCAACGCCAAGAGAAGGAGAAATATTACAAATTTAACCGTCCCACAACTATTGCGCGTTCGTATCACTTCCTCGATGTGAAATAAAAAATTTAGAGTAAAACTTGCTCCTGGAGTATGATTTTGCAATAGAATAAAATTATTTCGATTTTGCTTGCGATAAAATTATATGAGAGTGATAAGAAGGTTTTTAAAATATTTTTTACAAGAATCGACTGGATTTAATTAATATAAATGGCACTTAATCTGACACGAGCTGTTGTAAGTTCGTAATAAAAAAAATTTCATACATTTTAGCTACAGATCATGGATTTCCGCGGTTGTATCTTATCGAGAACTGTTTGACGCAAACACTGTAAAGAGCTCTCGTGCTTTCATTCGTTGCTCGCTGTAACATATACGTTCCTTCTGTAAAAAGATTGAAATTGAACCTTTCAATTGTGACCTGGAATATGGCAGTATGGTACTTCTTTGCCTGCATTGTATACGTATGGCAGTGCAATGATCCACGTCGTCTACGTACTAGTACTATAGATTCCACGATACACGTTCAGGTCGACGGTCTATTGTAGTTCTATGCCTGTAGTACATGTAACCCTCTTTCCGTGCACTCCTGCTCTGCTATTCTATATATATATGGATTTTTTGTTCTTTCGCTTTATCCGTTACCCACTTTGACGTTTCATTTCATGCCTCGCACACCCGTACACACTACGGGCGGCCCGCTTTATATTTCGAGCGTTTGGTGCTTTATTGCCAGGCTGGTTGAAACAAGGGCTCGGGCGGCTATTGGGCTGCCAGACAGCTTCTTCCATTGTCGTCATTCGCTTGCACAAGTGTTCTTGAGTGATTGAGAATCTGGAACGGGACGACATATTTTTCAGTTTCCCGTTTCCTCACCGCCGCTTGAAATTGGCTACGTGCTACGAACCTTCATCAAGTTTCACACGATGTCATAATTATTATGTGGCCTTTCAGCAGAGCAGAAAGGAGCCCGAGTATTTTTTCGGGAAAGTAAATCCTTCAATGCGTCGGCTATCTCGGGATTAGATTGACTATTCGATATTCGATGAAGCTTTAATGAATTCGACACCAAGAACACATTCGTATCTGGAAATGTGACAGGTGAGACGATGCCGGTTCTTAAAGTAACTATTGATATTTCGGTCTTGCAAAGTTCATTCATTGCGCGTAGGCTCTCGAAAGATGAAAGTTCATTGTATTTATATCAAATTGTTAGTTCTGCAAGAATTCGTGGACACATTCGGTTAATTCAATATTATAATTGCGGTCACTCGTGCGGGCATGGATAACGGGAACTGAAAATATATGCAGATCGTATTTGTATGATGTAACATGTAAATGTAAAGATTTTGAGGTTTTGCAACATGGCGATAGCGCAATGTCGAATCATTGACAAAGGCTCTGGGAAATTTGACAGCACATATCGCATCTAAATTTTGTAAATAAATCAAAGTAAAATCACTGGTTTATGCTCGGGTTTATGACTGAAACATCGATGAGGACTAAAATGTCTAAATGGTGTACGTACGGACCACAGTGGTTGGTGCAAATTGGAGATCTCTTGCGGGGCAGCCAGTGATGTCCAAATTTGATTTGTCAAAGCAATCAATGCTGAAGATTCTTTCCAGCTCAGATAAATTGAGAACACGAAGAGAAATAAGTCTCCCCGACCATTTATTGCTTCTAGTAGTCGTTTTTTTTTTTATGATGACCAAAATTGTTTACACCGTTATATCAATTTTATGCGAACTTAAATATTTCGCCTGTATCTCGCAAGATGTAGCGAAATTGTTCTAAATTGAAGTGAATACGAAAACTGAAATAGCAGTCCCAATTCATATTCTCTAATATTTATATACCATGCAAACCTGCGGTTATAATCTGTAAGTAATACGTATATGCTACTTTATATTTTAAGATCTCTGAAAATTGTGCTTCGTTGGGTCAGAGAGGACGCGATACGTATATAGATCACGAGAGAAATGAAACGTCGGAGTTTCTAACGCGTTCCTTCTTCGAAGAACGGAATAAATCGGCTGGTGAATTAATATTGAAGTGCCTCTTTGTCCCATCGCGAGATAAGCGCGCGTAAGCCCTCCGACTGTCGGTGCGCATAAATTTATTACGATCCCGAATTCTGCCTTCACCGCGCATATCACTCCACTTCTGAAAATCCTCGTTCGACAGATTTATAGAGTGCTTCGATGTTCGAGATCATATATTTTTATCTACTAACAAAATCGATACCGATTCAATCCAGTGCTATGAAAGTTTCTGACAATATACCAATGGTTGAATCATTTTGATATTGGAACGTCGATAGCTTCTATCGCGTATCGATATTGTCGGGTGACATTTCAATTTGCAACAGGACGTGTGGATTAATTAATGATGATAAAAGTGGTTATCTCGTGTTATTCATTCTGTTTCCGGGGGGGGGGGGGGGGGGGGGTATACATAAAATGACACATGCGCTCCGATGTGGTTGTACAATGAACAAAGAATAGTACAAGATTAAAAAAAAAGTATAGAATTGCGAGAGGGAGAAATCACCGTGAGAGATGAGAAAAAAGCTCTATCTGGCCAAATGAAAGTGCTCCTGTCATGAGCATCTGTACGGGATGCCTCAAAGGATCACATCAACCTGAACATCCTCGAAGCAAGCGCAAATTCTAGATTTTTTTTCTCCGCAACTGCATCATGCAATTAATGTACATTCGAGTGGCGTGTTAAACATAATTTTAACTTAAAGTCAGTAAGATTTTATTAGATTTCATTAAAAATTATGTTCAGTAGAACAATTACCTAATAACTTGGGTAGAACAATTACCTGTCGCTGCACGAACCAATGAGCTGACTTGTCGCGATAACGCGGATAGTCTGAAATAAAAAAGAAAAATATTTTCTTGCAAGTAAATCAAGTAGCTCAAACCCAGCGTGGAAAAAAAAAAACAACGTGCGATGTCACGCTTTCCATTAAGATTTTTCTGATTAATTTCTCTTTTGACCTAATATACATATTGCCAGAATTTCAGTGCACATTGTTTTTGTATTTTTCCCGTCGTCGGAGTATATGTAAACTTCGCTACGGTAAAGTATAGAGCAAACCGAAGGTATCATATACCGAGGCTACGAGAACTCAAGGATGCATTATTCATAATACGCTTCCTTCCGGTTTTCAAAAGCGGGATGTCAAAAGCGGTTTTCAGGTGTGGGTCCGTCCAGTGATGACTTTTAGGGACCGAGTCTGCTTGATCCTTTCACTCAATTAACGAAGAGTCATACACCATGTCCACATGAAGTGCACATCTCGCGATAGGCTCGCTGGTCGTTTCGGTGGCCAGACGCTGCTCATCTCTGGCCTCTTCGTTTCCGCCAAAGAGGAAATTACCAGACGAACATGTCTCTGGATACTTATTCGGACCTAAATTTGCTACAGTGCTCCATGCTATAGGCAACGAGGACACTCGTCCCTCTGATGGCTCTGATGTCGAAGCTAGTTGCGGCAGAAGAAAGGGTAGAAATCCCTCTAAAACGACAGAGCCCAGAGCGTTCTGCTGGTGCCTCTCTCGGTCCGGTGGCTATCCTCTGGTGTCAAAGTGAAATAAAAATGGATAGCCTATATATGGTGAAGAGGACTACACCCTGCTATAAGGGCGGTCTGCTGTGATGAAAACCTTTTTCTCGATGCTCTTGCTCTCTCCGATAGCGAGCCTCTACACTATATGCTTTTCGCTGCCTCGTAGTCCGGTAAGAGGGTCATTTTGGGTATTACATATACGGTGAGAAAAGTGCGTTGAGTACATAAGAGGTAAGATGTATACTCCACCAGAGTATGGCGAGACCTGGACGCGATGCTCACGTGTATCACGACGAGCATAAAGGATTTGCTATTGAATACATCATACTAACCGACAACGAAGCGCCACTCTCGGATAACGTGTATAGCCGAAACTTATGCCATAAAGCTTCCTTCTTGACTCGGTGCTACGAGGAGAGAGGCAGTTTGAAGTTTCTTCTTGAAAATTTGATCATTTATAGAGCCACGGAATACGAGTAGCTGCAATGCCTGACAAGCTTATGCGCCTGTAATGTTCATTCCTGGAAGACTTCATAGTCTAAAATACAGTCCGACCTCCCAATAAGACACCCGGCAATAAGAAACCTTCCCCAGTTTCGCGCTCAAGCACTTCCCCCACTACGACTCGAGCTCCGAGCTCGATAATTTTGTGCGCGAACCTCTGGTGAAGAAACCAGCCTGGGAGAGATTATTCGGGCAAAATAGAGTTAACATTGTAGTGTAAATTAATGTGTGCGTGCGTGCGTGAGTGTGTATGTGTGTGCGTTTTTGCATGGGCGATGTAAACAAATTGGAACTCTTTCGAGAGTTTCTTATCGAGAGGATCGCATGGGGAAAAGAGTAAGAGAGACAGACAGAGGTAGTGAGTGCGGAGCGCGAGCCTGGTGGGGGTATCCGAATTCTAGGAAAAACTCTTCCCCTTGGGGGCTTTTGGTTTCTTATTGGGAGGTCGGACTGTATATCGCTACAAGTAACCGCGGCTACGTTTGTAAGAATATCCCAAAAATAAGTTGGTCACGATTCTCATTTTTCACAATACGGGAATATGCAAAATTTCATATGCAAAGTGTTGCGAATATTTTTTTATTGCTTATCGTATCAGGCATTTCATGCTGAATCAATCTGACTCAGATAACCTCAATATTTTACATATATAATCTTATATTTCATAGGAAGGATAAGGATATATGAATCATCTGAAATAATTTCAAGATTATCTTGACACTTTGAACGAACAAAGAAAAAAATTTATGAACTTTTTTTTTTTTTTTTGAGTTCACGCGGAAATTGGAAGTGGTTCAGTTAGTATGGAATGCTTCATACATAATGTATCCGTACCAGCATCGGAGAAGTTAAAACGGTATCAACCCACGCGGCTCGCGGCGAGATCCTCGTATGCCCCCGTCGAATCGAAATATTTCTCGTGGTACTCAGCATAGAAAACGCGGACCTAGGCAGCAGCTGAAGTCGGGGAAAAGCTCGACAGATTTATTCGCGCTCGCGGCTACGTCGAGATGCGAGATAGTTCCTTTTTCAAGTGCGTTCTCCGGCTGACTGCTCGAGGATTGGGAGGAGTTGGCCGATGGGGCATCCATCACCCGGTTAACCAAGATAAGAGCTATGGGCTTTCCCTCCCCGAGTTTATACACCCTGCACCCCTTGATTCGCCTTCTCTTTTTTTTTTCATCCAGCGCTTCTTCTTTTATTGATCCGAATGTGCTATCAATAAGGAACTATTTTAAAATAAGAAAGTTCGATTTACCTAAATAAATTCTCCTATTTTTACCTACTTTTACCAACGCCAGTTTCCATTGAAATTGATTAAAGTTACGATTAAAGTAAGTCAATATTAAAAAAAAAAAAGAATTATCGTTGGCAATCGAAGTAAATGATAACTGTGTACCATCCAGAATTGAAAAAAATGATACGAAAAACAATACAACGGATTCCAGATGATCGGAAAGGACTCCGAGTTAACTGGCAATGCCTGATGATCTTCACGCAGTGTAGCATAAAAGCAGAGGGCAGTGATGTTGGCTCAGCTCTCTCTAACGATTGATCGACGCGCCATTGTCACCGAGATAATATATATTTGATTTTATTTTTCAAAGAATCTCAATGTCGAGGATGCAGGATATACTTAACGACCCTCTGTTACGTAAACACAGGCACGTGCCGAGTTTTAAACAGAGTACTATCAGCCCTCTGCCGAGCGCTTTCATCCCCGTCATCGGGGTGTTATATTTTTCTCCTCGTTCAATACCACGACGCTTTATTACTATATACGTATATCTTATATAGCTGTATAAATAACGATCGGGTGAACCAGAGTCAGTCACATGGAGTTTTGCCTCGATTGGGAGCTCAGAACGGATCTCTCTCGACTCAACTGCGGATTTCGAGTCGTGTGTACTGAACCGTAATGCATTGTCTCCCGCGGGTGTACAGAAGACCCCACGCGTGCACATATACAGACGGTAATTCAGAATCGTTATTGGTACGTCAAGGGGTGAGGGATGTCGTTTGGTGCCTTCAATCAAACTCTTAACCGGTTCTTCAAAATTCATCGTAGTTTTCTTTTTTAAATGAAAGTCACTAAGAAATTTATCAGCACACGCGTTCGATAAAATTACATCAGGTACAATAGCTTTGGTAGCGTTATAAAAACAATTTGCTTAAAAATGAATAAAAATAATATGAAATTTTTAGGGATATACAGTTCTGAAATTTTATTTACCACCAACGTGCAATATTGAATCTCATTGCATGTGTAAATTTTAAAACCGGATTATATGAAAATCATTTGAAAATTAATATTCGTGTTTTTTTAAATTTTTTCAATTACTTTTAAATCATTTTCGCATTATTCTATTTTAAAATTTACAGACGCAATGAAATTTAATATACCAGCCTATATATGAAACTTCGGAAAACGTTAAATATGATGTTTAACATAATTGTCACGTAATATTTTTTAAAAAATTTAACTTTCAAACAAATTTTCTTTTTTATGGAACGAAGCATTTTTTTGCTTGTAAAGTGGTGGATGGTGATTTGTTCCAACGAGCCTGTATATATAGATGGCCTGATTGGTGAATGCCGTCGAGGCCAAGGGTATTACCGGTCGGTAGGCCCTTTTAACTGTAACCGATCATCAACAAGCCAAGTTCAACAGAAATTTGTTGGAAAAAAACAATCAACAAGCAGTTGCCAAGAGATCTGAGGCAGAAAGTTTCCGAAAAGAGTCGAAAAAAAAGTCTCACAATTACCGTCGTATCTCGGGCACTGACCGAAAAACTTAACCTTCTTAGTAACGAATGAGAATAAAGCACCAGGCCCGTATTATACGTACATCGGTATCCTCCGCTGCTTGAAATTATAAAAAAATGTATTCATGGAGAGTTCTACATTGTAGCGACACCGTTTCTAGAATGAGGATACCACTAGTGCCCGAATAAACAGCTTGGGTCAGTGCACGGGGCTAGTTAGTGCCCGAGGTCCGACTGTAGTCGCGTCTCGATAGGTCCGTCACCGTCCCTTTATCGACAGTCGATAAATGTACTTGCCCAGTGACGCTGCCGCGTCTCTATAGATTCAATAATATTTTTTGGTGCAATTAGTCCTATCATTTTTGCCGATAGCGATGATAGCTGCTCCCGAGTCTATCATGGATAAAAGGATGTGAACACTTAGCGAAACATTAATAAACAACAGAGTAGCCAAGTCTGATGCAGCGCTCGTTTCCGCAGGCCATGTAATGGCCGATCTCGTTCGGGTGAAACGTGAAAAGATAAATGTGAAAAGAGACCGACGATAGACATTGGTATAAGGGTGAACGGGACCGTTGGGTGGATAGTGTCGCAGTGAGATGGTAACTGCAAGTAGAATATATGTAATGTTACGCTGCTGAACGATCGCCAATATTTTATATCCTCTCAGAAGATAGAAGCACATCGGAGATGGGGCGGAAAAAGAAAGAAAGATTGAGAGAGAAAGAGAGACAGACGAAGACAAACCGCGAGGGAGTCTCCGAAGAACTTACTCCTGCCTCGGAGATACTCTGGAAACCTCAGAGCGGTAACTAAAGCACGGCCCCCTCAGCATCCCTCGGCTCTCGTATAAGAAAGTATAAACGGGGAGATAAACTACGTACATACGAACGGATATAGTCCCACAGAATTGAAGCGGACGAAGCTCATCGTCGTAGCAGGCTGAAATTTGCCACGAATAAACGGTGTACATAGAGCCCTTTCGATTATTTCAATATTTCTTGCGATGAGAAAGAAAGGCTTCGGAAGAAACATCCAACAAGAATATGATCTTGATTCCGGATAACTTCCAGGGCAGACTTATTAGTTTTTGCAATCGTATGGTATTCCTCATCTTTAACGTATCACATCCCCTTGGCCTTTTTGCTCCTTCCCATTTCCATCATTCCATTTCATTCCCTGAGACTCCCTCTCAACATCCTGAGCATTGTACGAAGCCACTCTTTGCTAATGGCACCAGGGCAATGAATGACGTAACCATTTCATTGGTTGAAAATATCATTTTCACTGTAACAATTGAAAATATTTACGGCAAAAAGGTTGACATCATTGTGGCAGTAGTTTTAATGGTTTCTCAAGCCCAACTGATGCCCACAACCAATAAACAATCAGTCTTGTCGATCAATTCATTTTCTCCGCGATGAGAAATGAGACTTTAGCTTTGAAATTGTTTTGTGCTCGCGCGATGGCAATGCCAGCATATATATATATACACGATTGTCTTTAATCAACTCTGGACTGTATGCTCTGTTTTTCCTTATGGATTCATCGTCAATGGAAAGGAAGTGTTTGTGCTTTGTGAATATTGTAGAGAATTCCACGGCTAGGAACTAACACAGAGGTTTGAAGGAGAAAGTTTCGTTCGCGTGGAAAAGTATGGATTATTGTACCATACCGGCAGGGTTTATCCTGGTGATAAACGCGCAATTTCGTTATTGAAAAATCTTAACAAGGTGTCTCACAGGGATATCCATAAGAGACGACACTGCTGAAAGAGGAATGATGAGGGAGGATCGCCGCTAACGAATAGAGGCGCGAACTCGGAAACTTCTTTTGATTATGGATTATGAAATTGTAATGTATACTTTAGTTTGCTCACTGCTATCTCCAGTTTTTTCCACATAGGATATCTATGCCAGAGACGAGGATATTTTATCAACAACCCCCATCGCCCTTCGCATCAGAGAAACATCCACTCAATTGGCATCGTTATACTTGAAAAGCTCTGCCAAGCTCTTCTACAGCGATATTATAATATACTCACCCAAGCAACATCGATTCATTCTGCCCTTTGCACGGTGAGAAAACGATATTGCCCGTTTTGCGACCGAGTATATCGTTATTCAAATTGACAGAAGAGCGGCCAGAGCTCAACCCTTTGTGCGACGAGAACACGAAATTGGTTCGAGAAACGAGAGGGGACTCGCTCGAAAGCTGACGGAAGCCTCGATGTATAAATATATAGTTGAGCCAAGAATCCCGAGTTTGCCCTTATCAAAAGGCGCGGTTGCCGGATATGATAATATCAATTGCTTTCAATTCATCGAACAATACGAAAAAAAAAGAAAAGAAACTAAGAATATTAATTTTCACAACGCGAGCGCGATGTATTTTCCGAAGACGAAGAATGCAAGTTCAAATTTGTTGAAATTTTCATTTGTTTTGCAAATTTTCGTTGGCAAAGACAATGAAAGACGAGAGGGAGAGAGAAGACAAGGTCTTGGTCACAAGCCCATTGTCTCCTGACAACAAGGATAGATATAATATTATTTATATCATTTATATTCAACGCTTACACGGAGAAAAAGGCTTAGTTGGAAGAACAAACTTTTAAATGCTTGAGGGTATGTTAGTTGCGACACCTGACATATTTTTTACTGTAGCTACCTCGAACTGGTTCCCTCGACCATTTTTGGTTGGTTGGAGGGAATAGTTATTACCAATCACTTCAATAGTTGAGCCACTCTATAAGAATTTTGGGCACAATCAAAATCCGTGAGTTCATCCAAGTTGAAATGTAGTAGTTACCGTGCACATTGTGGGTAACACGCACAACCAATCACTTGGACAGTACAACCAATCGCAGTTTTTGGCACTACTACGACGCTGAGTTATCACAAGCCGAATAGCTGCGAATGGTAGTAAGAATTTCGAGCTATCCGTTCCACTACTCACGTAGTTCTTGCGACCCGTCGGTTGGTTGTGATTACCAATCGATTGGTTCTAGTTACGTATCGAGATTGAATGGACTATATTCACGGCGAGCATCCGTCCATTTCCGCGCGCATAAGTGCTGTGTCCCGTGTCCCGTAACCGCGTAAAGAACGATAATTTATTTCGTATTTATATGAGAAGTATTGAATTAAAAAAAAAGTGTATTCTAATTATTTATCATATAAAAGAAGAAAATTTTTTTCTTCGAAATAGATCAAGCGTCAAAACATGTTTAAAATAATATTGTACACGTCTATGCATACGCCTGCCGTGTTTAACCTCATTTCCCACAATCCGTATTTCGAGACATTCGCAAATATTTTAATTTTCGACAAAAAATTAAAAATTATCGGGCGCACAATGGAATTATTGTATACTTATAAGTTTAAAAAAATACAGAAATTTTTATCGACTCCGATTTTGTGCAAATTTGGCATTAAAAAATAATTTTTTTTTGTCACATGCTCTCTGCGCAGTTAGTATTCCTCTACGATTTGTCTCGCTGTACTAACCAACTCGATTGGTCATATTACACAACGGATTAATCGATGCACAAATTTACTTATTCAAAGTATCCAATTTCGATTGGTTATGCCAACCAATCGTCATGGTGCGTAGTCTATAATTCTAGTCGGTCCAAGCAGCATCTGTGGAAATACTAACCAACTCGATTGGTTATATTGCACAACGGCTTAATCGACGCACAAATTTACTTAGTCGAATTATCCAATTTCGATTGGTTATGCGAACCAACCGTCATGGTGGCTAGTCTATAATTCTAGTTGGTCAACATGACTACTGGAAACCAACCAACGACGATTGGTACGCTTGCACAATAAATTTTTAATTCCAAATACTACCATGCCGATTGGTTGATGGAAAACATTTTTTTGTTCCTCTCCACTACACCTTTTTCTCCGTGTACAATTATTAAATTGTATAAGTATTTTGAAACATTCAACGCGACTAAATTCACCTTTTTATCACCCACGCAATCTTCATGCAATCGCCAAAAATTCCATTAAGCTCATCCTATATAGTATATACGTGAGTTTCCACGAGTCACATCTGCGAGAACGAAACTTTTATATATGGTCTCGTCAATCAACCCGAGTGACGGAGCGCAGATGTGTTTTACTTTTTTCCATATATATACTACGAATTACATGTGAGAAGGCACACACGGTGAAAGTCGAGTGTGTTTGCCATGAGCGAAATGCTGGTATATTGCGTGCGTTTTCATCACCGCACACGCGTGTTTGCCAGTGATGCGCTGCTGTTTCAACGAAAGATCGTTAAGAGGTCCCGGAGCGATGAGGGGTGTGTTGTGGGAAAAGCGAACGGATTCCCGAAGGGTGGAACAAGCAAAACGTGACGACGAAACAGGGCCCTCGGGGCTCTCGCACACGCTGTTGCAGAGCGAGTGTCGCGGCTCTCTTACTACCATAGTGTATGTATACGTATTACGTACTACGTACGCGTATCCTTTCTGTATTGTATAATCATCTTGCCGTCGCGACCGCTATGTAAAAGGATTGCGTTAGGTTTTGCTCGCGGGTTTGGCTGTTTGGGTTAGGGGTTACGAGCCAATATAGCTCTCGAGCTGTACGAATCCTTGGTATGTACATGTGTGTGTGTGTGTGTGTGTGTGTGTATGTGAGTGAGAGTATTCACCCTCTCGACGATGTATACTCTCCTGTTCATCCACTCAGCCCATCGAAAAGGGAGACGAGCGCGATGAGCAAGGTGGGTAATATTCGTAATCCTATCAGCCCTTGTTAGATTCGCAAATGCTTTTCTTCGATTCAACGCATTGCACGACAATGAATGAAATTAGAATTGAAAACCGGATAGACAATCTCTCAATTGATTCTGTATACATTGCTAAAAAAAAAAAGCATGATCGTATATGCCTAATTTTTTTTATACTTTTCAACGCCCTCGGTCCTTCCATTGACTACATTTTTTCAGGTTTTTTTTCTAAATTTTAAAAGCATACACATATGTACTCATTCAATTGCGTGTATATTCTGGTAATTTCTGTATATATTTGAGAGCACGGAAATGAGAACATTGGCTGTGATTTAAAACCGCGAATAGGTGGAAAATTGAAATCATGCCGATCCATAGTACCGAAAGATTATTGGGTATCTCGTTGTAATGTAAAACATTGAAATTTATCATAATCCCATTACACAAAAGCGAAAATTTGAATTTTTATTACGTTCAATTTAATCGTTTTGTTGTCCGTTCGATCGTTGAAGGCATGAGAATTGCGTTTCACGAAAAACCAGAGGCGAATTGTAAAATAAAAAGTGACAGATTTTCACACGGATTTTTCCCCACCATATTCGACTTTCCAGAGAAAAATAAATAAATCATTCACTGATCGGAGAAAGACACGTGACTACCTTTTTTTCCCCAGCAGACAATCGGATGGTTAAATTTTTTCCGTGCAAATGAATGACGTGAAAAATCATTTACTTAATAATGAGAAATTATAACAAAACTGTTGATAAATGTTTTCGTAAGGATCCAATTTGGCCCTTTCAAGAGTTCGATCTCGATAGTTCTGGCCAAGTATCAGCACGATGGATGTTGTCAAAAAATGTCCTCGTCGTATCCAAATAGTTGCAAGAAATTTATTTGCAAATAGCTTCATTTCAAGTTCGATCGTACCAAATATATACGAGGCGAGCTTGCTGAAAATTTGCTCCGGACGTTCGGACGATTCAAACTTCACTGTAGTCTGACTTTAATTGAAACTGATAAACTGAGGTCAAGTAATGAAATCGACAGTGCAGTACATTCATCGCCCCGGACGTATATGGTTCATTTTTCCTGAACCGTATATCAGGAGAAGCGGGCATGGAAAATTCAGGTCAAACCTGTCAAAGTCAGTTCAATGTAAATGCGATTAAAAAAAAAAATAAAAAAAATACGTAACTTGAAATCGAAAAAATAATGAAAACGAATCACTTGGGGGTAAACATCACTCTTTTCGCATGGTGGAATCTCCACGTATATCCATATATATATATATATATATATATATATATATGTAAAGCTCCTTTGTATGAGTAATCGATTCTTCTCTGCAGAGTTACCCCTCCGCCAACTCGGCCCTTCCGCTCTGCCTCAGCGATATATTTATTGACGAAACGATTTCTCGGCCATAAATCTATATTTGGGGCTAATAGTACAGGATCTCGGCGGGAAGTCGGAGGAATAACGGGTGGCCGAGATATCGCACATATCTATATTTATACAAGCATATGGGACATTTCACGTCAAATTCACTCGACTCTGATGAGTCTAATCACTTATAATATTTTTCACCAGAACTCAGCAGGACCCAAAAGGTTAGAAAAAAATATCGCGTACCCATTTTCATTTCACCGATCGGTCAAGTTTTCGAATTTTTATGTCGTAATGTTTTTTTTTTTTCGATTCATTGGAATTCACTTCTGGTATACTGCCATTTCTATTACTCCATTCGTCAATTTCTCCATTACTCAAAATGTTACTGTACAACGGAAAATTTTCAAAAAAAAAGTCCAACTTTTTGATAAATTATTTATCATGTATTTGATTTTGTTTATTCGAATTTGCCTGTTATATTTCGAATTAATATTTTTTTTTCATGAGTAAAGAGATTGTAAACGAAGTTTAAAGAAACTTATGAATTTCCAACGAATATCCAATCCCACAACGCATGCACATACAGAAACATCTTGGGCATTTTCATGAATTTATTATTGGGCTGCTTATGATTAAGTATCTTTGAACGAAAATTACGGAAATAAAAACGTACTTCTTGACTTTCTAAACATTGAAAAATGCACATAGACTGCATCTTGAAAGTGTCTTCATAGTTTGTAAAAAAAAAAATACAATTAAATTGTTAATTACGTTATGAAAATTTCAGACTTGTCAGTGACCAAAAAATTAAGACAATTTAGGATGGAATTCCCGACAACCAGAGTTCACGATTATGTATATTTATGTTCTTGCCTTTTTTATAGTCGAGTTCTAGTCCAGTCATTCTAACCAAAAAGTATGCTCGTAATTTAATGTTCTACAAAATTGATTTTGCTTTTGAAAAAGGTTCAGGGGTGTCTCCTGAATGTAAATTCAAGTTGACGGGACGCGGGGGTCGAGCTTCAGCCGCCATCTTGAAAAACACGTTTTATCATGCAAATACATCATGAACCGTGCATCGCACGACAAAAATAGCGATAATCTTTTTGTAGACAATGAAATTCTCTACAACTTTTATCTGAAACTTTTTTCCGTATAGCGCATGGTTTTTTATTTATAGCGCAGCAAACTTTTCCAAACTTTGCCATTTTTACTGTTACATCAACCGTTAACTATATTATATTATGTAACCATGTTTAGAAAAGTTTGCCACGCTATAAATAAAAAATAATCCACTATACACGAAAGAGTTACGAATACAAGTCGTAGAGAATTTCATTATCTACAAAAAATTTTTAATTTTTTTTTGTCCTGAGATATTTGATAAAATGTGTTTTCCAAGATGGCCGCTGAGGCTTTACCCTGCGCGTCCCGCTAACTTGAGTTTACACACAGGGGACACCCTTGAACCTTTTCCAAAAGCAAAATAAATTCTGTAGAAGATTGCAGAAAAAAAATGGCTAGAATGATTATGGACTATTCATAGCCACGGAGAGAGTAGAGCGGAAAACAAATATACAAAGATGGTCGTGAGGTAAATCAATCTATTTTTAATTCGATCAGTGTGTGCCAGGTAACTGGGCTCAAACATATTATATATATTTATAAATGCTGCGCCTGTTATTGGAGGCAATCGAAAGGCGGCAAGCGCGCTCGCGGTTTCGCGCGACGAATCGACCGTTTATCATACAGCGAACAATCGCGGCGCTGGCTGACCCAAGCGCCGCAGCCACTGTACTCTAGAGAGCTTCACCGAGAATGCGCAATGACGGGTATGGGGGTTGCCGAGGTGCAGAAAGGCCAGGGTGGTTCAGTGGCAGTATATATGGTGTGGCAACGACGACGACGGCGCCAAACTTTTGTCTGTGCACACACACTGGTGCACTCACTGTGTGCCGAGAGTAGAAAAGCGGCGAGAGAGAAATAGAGAGTGAGAGAGAGAAAAAGAGAGAGAGAGAGAGATAGATAGATAGATAGATAGATAGAGAGAGAGGAGAGAGAGAGAGAGAGAGAAAGCCCTGACAGAGTACGGGCGAACGAACGCGGGATATGGTTCACCCTAGGTGGTGTTTTGTCGCTCGTCGGAGGGTTCTCTCCATTGTCAGAAGTCCCTGCTCTTCTCGCCAGTTTCCTTGCCTTGCCCTCCCTTTTCGGGCCGATGCCTTCACTCAGCGCCATTCATTAAGGACCTATATACATGCCGCGCGTATAGTAGCTTCAGCGATAATACGGATCTTGATTGTTGTACTGCGCGATATTCCATTTTCTGTCCTCCCTGATAAAAGTACATTTTTTCCCCCTCTACCCCATCTTCATTGCTTGTCGTCAACGATATTGCATAAACCGTGCAGTGTATTGTTTCGTATATGTATGTTCGCGGGAATACACAAAAACGCACGTACACGCACCCACAAAAAAATATTGAAACGATTGAACAAAAAACTAACGTTCGTTTTTCCCGTTGTCCTGACTTGAAATTACATCCAGCTTCGGAGGGGATAAACATCTTTTTTTTTTAACGATCGGGCGTTATACGTGCATAATTGTCAGAAAAATTATTAATATTTGTCTAATTTCTTATATGCAACTTATACGTTGATAGTATTGTATTTTTGAATTGATATAACGTGAGTATATTTAGAAATGCGATTGAGCCTTCATTCGTTGCAAGTTTCATACCGATCTTCAAAAAATTCGTAAATTATTGCAATATTTTGAAAAACAAGGCAAAGCTTGTGTTTCCCAATATATTTTTTTCACACTTACAAATCGTTGCCGGTACGCACTCCGTAATTAAAATTACACCGAGAGAAATTATTTATTTGGAACAAATAAAATTTTGTTGAAACAAATAAATTCTCTTCTTTGTATATTGGCCTACTAGTATTTTATTAACCGCAAATATATTTTCTTATTTAATTGTCTACTCAGTGCTTTTCTTTGTATCCAATAATAAATCTTAGTTGCGACAAATATATTTTTTATTTGCGGCAACAATCGCTTTTCTTTGTATCCAATAGTAAATCTTAGTTGCGACAAATATATTTTATATTTGCGGCAACAATCGATTTTCTTTGTATCCAATAGTAAATCTTAGTTGCAACAAATATATTTTTTATTTGCGGTAAAAATATTATCCTCTTTAAACGAAATAGTTTAACGCGGCGACGAAACGCTTCTCGCTCATCGTTTTTGGCACATAATACAATTACATTACTATTTCTAATAAACATATTTTTTCGAGTACGTCCGTGTATTCGTTTAAGCTTGATCAAACGTAATGTAGTTATATATTGCATTAAGTTATTCTGGGCATACAGCGAAAGACACGTGCCGGTACAGTGAATGATTACGGCGCCGCGCCGGTCGTTTGTTGCATCTCACATATCCCGTGTAAATAATTAAAAATTTTCATGTAGTTACGAATGAATATGTCGGTGTATTCCTCCAAGTTTGCGCTGGTTAAAGGAGAAACAATCCCGTCATCCATGTTTAAAAATAATAAAACCAAAATCGCCACACCCGCGACAGACACTTTCGCGAACACGTTGGACGAGGCGACGACCTGTTAGTGATGAGTAAGGGACGCAACGGGCCAGCACGCGAAATAGCCCTGCGCGCCTGCCGTTCAGCGCGTGAATACTTGGCACTAATAATTTAAGTATCATCTCTTTGAACCAAAGAGATCCTTATTTGAATTTAAAATTTTAAATATCGTGTTTATTCGATATCTAAATAAATTTTCTTTGCGTGCACAGCTATACACAAATAAAATTATTAATTTATACCAATTACTTCTCATAGTTGCATTCTAATAAAAACTTTGTTCCCATAAATAAAAATATATTACAATCAAATAAACAATATTCTAATATACTGATTTATTTGAATGAAATAAATCTTTTCTCTCGGTGTATGATAAACGTGCCACAATTTCATTTACCATGTACCACAGCACCCGTACCTATATATATATAGACTCTCGAATGTACGAAAATTTCGCTACAGTAATTGTTACTGACGATTTTACCGTTACTAAAGATTTTCATTTGCTCGGCATTCCCGTGAGATGATGCCGATAGTAGAGAGTGAGGATAGCCAGGCTTGA
This sequence comes from Rhorus exstirpatorius, assembly GCA_963564615.1. Classification (NCBI taxonomy): domain Eukaryota; kingdom Metazoa; phylum Arthropoda; class Insecta; order Hymenoptera; family Ichneumonidae; genus Rhorus; species Rhorus exstirpatorius. The sequence goes on from OY751318.1 coordinate 31,959,574, forward strand.
CAGATTTTTCTGCTTTGTATTAAAATGGCTACTGCTGCTCAATTTCTGTACGGCATTGAGACACTTGAATGACAAAGAATGCAACAGAATCGATTTTCAGAGGAATTCGATCGTGGCTTATGCACTACCAACGAATGTAATGAGCGAGAAACGAGAGTCGAGTAATTTACCGTAACAGCGTAGGCTGGCCGGAGCGGGGCGAGGGGGGGGGGGGGGGAAGCTTTGGCATAATAAGAACCGGGTATCATTACTGCCATTAAATCATGAGAAATTAATTCAACGATTGTTTGAAGGGGCAACGAGAGGAGAAGGAAGAAAGAGTTTGGCGTATACCCCGGAACACTCGACGACGACGAGACTGAAGGGTCTCTGTGATGTTTCCCATCACTCGTTCCTACCCCCTTGCGTCAATTAATCGTTGGCTGGTTCCATTTGTCAGGATACGTTCTCAGCTTCTGTCTCGATTCTTTCTCTCTCTATCTCTCTCTCTCTCTCTCTCTCTCTCTCTCTCTCTTTCTCTAAAGTCTATTTTGCATGGTTCCATTCTTCAAAACTTATTGGTATATAATTTATTGTAAATTTAATTAATCCAAGTTAAAGCATGTTGACTTACGTTATCCATGATCCATGCTAAACATTTTCACAACACATCGCTGCATTTATTCGAGCCATTTTTACAACACCATTTCTAATCTGACGTATCTGCCTAATGTTTAAAACGAACGAAAAGATTGTCACACGCAGATATACCTGCGTGAAAGAATTTCAACACTTCTGATACACGGATTGCTGATTAGTTTGAAATTAAAGACAGCTCGGGAAACCTTAACGATAGATAGCAATGAATGATTTTCAATGTGCTTAAATTTCCTTGATTAAAAGTCTGACACGATTACAGATTGGCATCTTCGTGGATTTCAATATAATGAAATATATGAATAAATTACAATTGGATAGGATTTGAAAAAGTTTGTCGCGTGAAAAGTTCTAGGGGGAATTTAATTTATGCAGAAGCTTGCAGACGCGTAGCACTATCGTTCGTCCTGGCAAACTCGGTAGCGAATGATTCCATGTTCATCGGGAATAAAAATTTTACGGCATCAACAGCTGTATAATTTCGCAACTCGTGCATTGTTCGGGTACTCGAGAAGCTTACGAGCGATTTGAACGTACAATTTAATGGGCTTAATTAGCCTCGGAATAGCTTGGGAAGCTGCCAAAAACAAAATATTTTTAAAGATTTTGAAAAAAATTCTTTTGGTGGAAACATGATTAAAATCTGCAGAATTTTGGGCTAGAACGATTCTTTAAGGATGTATGAGCACAAGGTGGCGGGGTATAAGCGAAAACGTGGGCGCGGGTGAGCGCTGCGAGCAAGGGGCACGCATGAAACAAAAGAGAGTCGGACCGCTCATTATCCTACCCACGCGAAAAATTTCCTTAAAATCGATAATTTTATGTCAAAAGGTTCGTTAACCCCCATTTTTTATGGAACGTATGTAATCGTGATAGTTTTCTGAACATTTAACAGTTTTAATATTGATCGTATCTGATCGTGAAAGATACGAATTTCTGTTTCAAAGTTGCGTCAGCCCAGAATTCGTATATGGCGTGGGATAAATATCTTGATTTCACGAATTAATTACTCGCGTAAAGAGTCGTTGACCCACTTTGAAATTTTGCAGGTTTTATCCTATAAACTTCTGCTACACCATATAAAAAATTCAGATTTTTATATGATCGCGAAGCTAGTGCTCATACATCCTTAAGGAAAAATCAAGCTGCGCACGATAACATTTTTTAAAATAAATAAGCTGCGAGGTTTTTGAGCTGGTCGAAGTGTCGTATATGAAATGTGCCTATAACGCACTATCCACATACGCACGGGGGGGGGGGGGGGGGGGGGGGGGCTCGAGAGACGTATACATTAACTGGCGAATTCATCAATGTTAAAACGGGCGATTGCCCCGACCGGCACGTCGGAAATCCATCTACCACCGGGTCTCGTAAGTGAATATATTCATGTACGATCCGGGTGAAGGGAGTGCAAAAGCCCTGACGTATGTACACTACCACATAGCGAACCAACCGAGACTTGCAGATAAATTAGAACGTTTTAACAGCCTGCATACATTAGAGGTCTCTCGTGGCACACCTCGCGGTACGGGGCGAAGATTATACGTGACAGTTCAAAAGTATCAGTTCCTCTCACGAGAACAGAAAAACCAAGTCCGTCATAAATTATACAAATTAATGAATAAAAACTCGAGTGAATCCAGATTTGGTTTAAATTTGCAAATCAATATCAGGCGAATTATCGAGTCTACGACTATTCTCGTATCGGTATTAATTGTAACTGTATACTATGAAGATTATAAAAATATTTTAAGCTTGAGGATATTATCCGAAATAATTCATTCATTTGGCACAATGAACGCGATTAAAAATTAATATATTTCATTGATTTTTTCACAAGACTCTGTCATTTTCAATCGAGCAATTTTCAGTTTTTTTTTTCAATTTTATTGTCACTTACCTGTAAGCCTTGAAATAAAAAAAATGACAGGATATACAAAATTGGGATTGGGATTGGGTATGGATTCAGGGATTCGGTATACGATAATGCAGAAATAAATTGAATAAAAAAAATTATATTATGTATCTTTTTTAACGAATGGATATAAATAATTCTTTGATAAATATATGAAATCAATTTCGAGTTTAATCAGTACAGTATTCGGCATAACTGTTGCAATGCAGACATTTAACATACAGGAAGCTTCTAATGATATAATAAAGATGATAAAAAAAACGATGAATTACATTTTTTGGTATGGCAGAAAAATCGGAAAATTCGGTTTTCGTGAAAGTGCACGTTATTTGGGATTCGCGGTGAGGGGGTAAAGGAAAGTTCGAAACGGCGGATAAATGCCTGACGGAATATGACCCGGAGGCGGACGAGCATATATATCGCCTTTCCTACGCGAACTGCGAAGCATCAAAACCTCCACGCGTCCTCGCGATCGTCCTCTCTCGATCATCCCGATCCGGTTACGACACACGAGAAATGCCTGTATGAACGATCATCCGATGATTGTTCGACGTACCTGGCAATCAACGACCATAAAAATGAAAAAAAAAAAAAATAAATAAAATGAAACGGACACACGTTCTTCGGGCGCAAAGCCCCGCGTGCACATTTAATATAGAAATGAAATCCTGTCGGGAAGAATCCCTTTCGATACCTCTCCTGCCGCAGAATCCCCTCGCCCCTCGCTCACACCCTCTGCAACCAACGATATCGTACATTAAAGTCTCGTAGCCCGTGTCTCGTCAAGATTCATTCTAGGCATTTCTCCCTTTTTTTTTTTCAATACGTCGTATCTTTCGCTCGCTCTCCGCAACATCCGCGCATTTGTCGAATTGTACAAATGAAATGACGAACACGCGGGAAAACATTTTTTATTGTTTATTTTCTTTAGCGAAATAACGAATATCATCGTATAATTTATTAGATTCAACCACCGATAGACTCGGAGCTCGAAAAAAAAAAAGTTCCTTCTGCTTTTGTCAAAGAGCCGTTCTGGTTTTACCCCTGAATTATAACTACGATTACGTACGGCTCGAGCGCCATACGAACCCTCGTTTTGCACACTCACACAAACGCAAGCCCGGACGGTGATCGTTTTTAAATCAGGCATCCCTTATATTAGGGTGTGTCTAAGAGCAAAAACAAAACCCAAAACCCAAACATTAGTCATCCTTATCAAATTGGGCATCCTTTGCGCACCCGGTTATACACACAAATATATACTTTTTCCATCCAGACTACTGCCTGGGTGTATGCGAAGAACCATTCGTCTCGTTCCACTTTTTATAATTTTTGCAATAATTTTCATTATTGTAATATCAATTCAGGTTTAAAGATCACTCGCTATTGAGATGTATGAGGCATCCGACGCCAAATCGACCTGTTGTGGCCCTCATCGTTCTTTATATTGTTCCTTTAAAGAGGGGGGGGGGGGGGGGGGGGTAGGGATGGGAAACTTCAATTGAATTGACACATTTACATATCTACCCTGAAACGTCATTACCCAATGATATCTCTACCAGAATCTAGGCTCTTCAAATAAGCCTGTCGAATTATAAGCCTACCACAAAATATGTCTACCAGAAATGTGTAGCACATCGCCATCCAAAAACATGGCTGCCGTGGAATAAGGCTTTCGCCAACATCTCTACCAAATAACACATCGCTACCAGAGAACAACTCTCCGGCGTGGCTAATGGTAAGTCTGCTTTTAGATAAAACAGTGAGCTGTCGGTATTAACTTCGGCCGGTAAGGTCGTAAACGGATTCTAAACATGCTACGGAATGATTTTCTTGAGTCCAGAATTCCGAACGGTGATTCGTGGCTCGTTTATTCAATATTTAATTTCGACCAGAGCTATATACGAGTGCCACTATACGGCATACTAGACTTGACAATGAGAAAATAATTCTGTAGCATTTTCGGAATCTGTTTACATCATTACCGGCCGATGTTAATACCGACAGCTTACTGTTTTATCCAATAGCAAACTTACCATCAGCCACGCTTTGGAGAGTTGTTCTCCGGTAGTGATGTTATTTGGTAGAGATGTTACCGAAAGCTTCATTCTGGCAGAGATATTTTTGCGTACTGATGTTATGCGCTGCACATTTCCGGTAGATTTATTTTGCGTTAGTCTTGTAATTTGGTAGGCTTGTCCGAAGCGAATAAATTCTGGTAGATATGTTATTGGGTAGTGAAGTTTTGGGGTGAAGATGCAGATGTGCCATCAAAATCTTCAAAAATCTGTATATGGGGATGGATAATATTCAACGCAAAGCAAAGAATTAAAAAAAAAATCGCTCCTTTAAACATTTTTCATGTATCCATTCAAATATTTATGACACAACGGGGATTTTTTTTTTACCTCCCAAAATACCGGAAAGTCTACCACAGAGTACAAGCACACCGATCGAATAAATGCTGTATGATATCATCATCGAATATTCCCCTCGAAGTCGTAAAAATTTTCGCAGGAAACATTTTTTCGTACCTCATTTTCCCCGACCTATTTTGCTCTTTGAAGAATCAAGATATGGGACACCCTGTATTCGTGCTATACGTATAGATTTTTGCAAGAATTACAAATGATGTTATAGTTACCGAAGCACTGGAGCACGCGAATTTCGAGTTTTCTCTATTGGACACGACAGAAACCCGCCGTTTCGTGCGCGGCTGAAAAGAGATTGAAATACGCGGGAAAGAATAAAAGGTAATAAGGGATTAAAAAAATAAAAAAATAAAAAAAACGTGTGAGAGAGAAAGGGAGGAAGGAGAGGCTGGATTGCAAGAGGTTACCCGGGCGTCCCTGCACCGGTATATCGGGGTGTGGCTACACAGCACGCATTAAGGCCATAATTCATCTGAAATTTTTTTTTTTTCTACGTACGTATGCTCGTGTCGCCCGAGTTTCGCGCATATGTCACGACATGCACGGATACGAATCCCGAGTTTTATCGCTCGATCCCGATAAGGCAAGCTAATGGTGAACGAAAAAAAAAAAAAAGAACATTCATGTTACTAGAAGTTCGTACATTTCGGGTGCTACGGGGCCTCATGTCCCCTTAAACAGAAAAAAAAAACCCAAATGTCCAACACCAAAAATGATACCAATTAAAACGGGACACCCGGTATAAAGGCCACCAAAATTCTCATATCAGGTGGCAGCGAAAGCGTCCAAATATTTATACAATATATAGGGAGTTGTACATATTGGCTATCCATCAGTTTCGTGTCTTTCTCTCCTTTGGGTTAATGTTCAACCTGATCGATATCCATTACGGGATACGTATGTATATGTGCCTGTATAATTCATCCACTAGCGCTCTTACACGAGCTGCGTTTTCATATTTTTCCCTCGCACACGCTCCGGCAGTGTGACATCGTGTATGCCCTCTTAATCGACTCTGGTCATATCATTTTTGTTTTCTATCGCCATTGTCCATCGCTATACGTTTTTGCAGTTTTTGCAGTAACCGATCGTTGATGAGTTTTTAAACGCAAACGCAAGTGCATATCGTGAATGAGAGCGAAGCGATGCATCACATATTATTATTTATACGTTTTGTTGATCATTCGCCGTTAATATACGGAAAAGAGATGATCTTTGAAAATTATATATCTTCGTCGCAAAACGCATGAAGCATCATTTGTTTATTTATTTATCCTTCGGCAAAACTCCACCGGAAGTTGATCTCAATGCTTTTTGAATTTTCAAATTTCTAATTTACACGAATCCTCGTATAGTCTGACAAATAGAACGGAAAATCTTTTAACCATTCATACAAAAAATTTACACGAACGATTATAATTAACTTTTCGACCGCCGGAAAGTCTTATATTAAGACGCTACCTGCGATCGGAACTTCGTTAGGGTCAAACCCAAGAAATATGAACGAAGTTCCGATCACAGGTAGCATCTTGTACAAGACTTTCCGGCGGTGAAAAGGTTAAACAAAAAACAAAAAAATTCGCATCACACTTTTACGTGGGATTACGCGTGATTGCTGATTAAATACCATAAAAAAAAAAAAAAAAATTAGTTGATTGCGTATAGTAGGATGTAACATGAGATGTCGCATGATCTGTAGAGGGAAAATCCCATGACTCTAGCGCTCGTGCTGTCACAAAACGCGTGAGAACAGCATCAGATAATTTCACGTACTTATGCACTCATGTCACGCCAAAACTTGCTGTGAGGGTGGCACTGCTCGGAGTCATGACCGATATAAAACTCACGATATATACCAAACAGTAAACAAATTTAACTTCGTTGATTACGATGTTATGAAATGAATGTCAGAGGACGACATTATGAAAGATTTACATATGATTTTTAAGGATTATTTGTGTTAAACGAGATTGCTGAAAGTTACTGAATGTCACGAGAGATTAGAAAATTGATAAGTAAATTAGTCAGGTTCCACTGACTCCTCAAAGATAACAAAAAGCATTTAAAAAAAAAACATCACGTACGTTTACCAGATTACACAAGTGTTCAAGCCCAGCCCAGCTGGACACTATGCATTAATTGCACATAACGGTCTTTTCCTGATGGGATGATTTTAAAGAACCATCATTTTTCTTATCCAATGGAATCTTGTAACTGTCAACGCATGAATTTTGGAACATTTGTGAGCAGTGCGTGATTCAACCCGTCCGAGAAGCGTAGCTGTATATTTTCATAATTCATCGATTCCTTAATCTCGAACATGCAATGCCAATCATGGACATTCTAAATATATTGACTACCTTGGGTCGAACAATGAAGCTATAGATCGATAGATTCAGCTTCCCATTCACACTGCGCATTTGAAATTCTGCCGTTGATGCAGTTTAGGTCACACTTTCATAATGGCCAACAAAACAACTTAGTAATCCGCTCACTTATCGGATGAGCGCTAACTTTATCACAGGAAAACAACCGGCAGGTCCCGAAATCAATTGCACTATCAAAAGCTTGAGAAATAAGGGCTGAAACAAACACCCAGTGGAAGTGAAGTGGACGCGATATAACATCGGACTTTTCTCCCATATACGTACGAGGTACGACTGATCGAATCGGTAAACTTCCACCAAATCGCAAGATTCGAGCAATACATATATTCAAGCGACACATAGGTGAGAAGGAAGATAAATACATGAATTAAGGAACACAAATGATGGTAGGAGACTCGGACACTGCTCTCAATCGGTTTTAGTTGAACACTGGCTGCAGAACAGAACACACAGCCAAATACGATAAATCCAAGATGATTGCTCCTTCACAAGGATACTTTTCTAGAAAACACTGCGAGTGCCTAGAGATCTTGAAGCATCCGAACGATCTTAACAGAGACAGCGGGCTTCGGGTGAACCAGATCTCGAGCACTGTCCTCTCGGTTTTCCAATTGACCAGCTGATCAATTGCAAAGACGATTCACCGGTAAAATGTTCCGCATCAATAACCATGGACATACAAAGCACTATCCTGAACACAAGGGGATCCGACTATCGAAGACTCCTGTAGCCCTGATGATGCAGACTGAAAAGTTTGCGAAACGCCCGGCATATTGTTGAAACCAGACGAGGCTCACATCTAGAAGCTAAAATTCTCAACATCATCAAGAATTACCGTGAAAGCTCCGAATCAAAGACAAGAAGCTCTTACCGCATTTCTCCGCTTCATCTTACTGCATTTTTCTTTCACTTATAAGGACGCGTTAACTTTGTCTCTGTTTCACGCTTGCTTAAGCGTATTTAGGGACACGAGAGAGATAAGGTTCGATGTTGAGCGGTCGGGAATAATCCTTTCTGCAGATGGCTCACTAATGATATATATATATATATATATATATATATATGCATGGATAAACTGCGTATATATTATATAGATAAAAGCGAGATCTCTGAAACGGACAACGGTGGAATTCATTTAGATAAGAAAACGACTTCGTTAATTAGATTTGTCCCGAGTATAATGGTTCTTGCTCTTGGCGGTAGCTGCAAAACTACACGTGGTACACACTGAGAACATAGGAGCTAAAGAGAGAGAGAGAGAGAGTGAAAGAGGAGAGAATCGAAGGAAAGGTGGAGTAGAAACCGGGATATACGAATGGAGAAGACACGCGCACGGTGAAACAATCTTAGCAAACTCTTGAGATTACACGAGATACAGAGGTTGCGCATCTGAATACGTACCGTGCATGTATATATACGCACCAAAAGAGACCGGATATCCAACCGAGAGAAAATAAGAATACCAGCCGTATCCCAAGCGGAATGTTGATCGTCAATATGTCTACGTGGATACAGCGTTTCGCTTCAGTAAATTTCCTCATCTCTCTGATCGTTTTCTATAATATGATATATCATCTTCGTTAACGGAGGACGATCGTGAATTTTTCCCGGATCCTGTCTTAGGACGAGGCTAAACACGCATCGCGATCACTAAAGTGCAAAAAAGATGCTGGTATAGCGAAATCGTGTGAAAACGAGAGAGAGAGAGAGAGAGAGAGAGAGAGAGAGAGAGAGAGAGAGAGAGAGAGAGAGAGAGAGAGAGAGAGAGAGAGAGAGAGAGAGAGAAGATTTTGCCTCACTTAAAGTAGTTCGGCTGTTTGAGCAAGTACGGTAAATGTCCATCAATTTTTGCGGTGAATAACAGTTAAAAGTCCCCTGATTACAATAAGCACATTTTGGGGGGCTCTTGCGGGGCAAAATTTTGAATTATTTCATTTTTTAATTTTGATTTTTAACACAGTACCTTATGGAAGAACTCACAATAATGTTAATTGTAAAAAAAGTAATCGGTGGTTGAGCCTCAGAAAAGTTTCCACCATAAAGGAAATTTATCGCAGATTCTGTTTATTTCAAAAAAACATGACCTTACGGTGCTTTTCAAAAAGAAAACATAAAAGAACTTTTGTTTTCGACGTGTCGGAAGCGGATGGCAGACATTTACGTTGCACTGCTGGAACAGCTGATTGAAGCTTCGGGCAGAGTCGGTAATCGCGGGAATTTTAAATTCTCGAGAAACTAAAAGTGAATAACATTTATTTATTTTATCACGAATAAACTAAATTTTACCAATGAATTTTCATGTATAATCTTTTGAATTATCAATTTTTTAACCATAAAAAGCTGTATCCACAATTCTTCGACCAGTGTTGTTTACGTTTATTTTCACTTTTTGGTCGAGTTTTATAGATTTTTTTAAATTTATTTTTGAGATTAACTCACACGCTTTAATTCGTCGAATAGCTTCGCTTTTTTTAACGAACTGACCATTTCTTTTTATCGGTGCCATTACTTCATAACTTTTCTTTCGCGTTATACAAATGTCGCAGCTAGGTTATGTGTAATATGTCACCGGCACTGGCACGGGGGTCGGAGGGGTGAGAGGGGCAGCGAGCCGACTTTACCCGAACATTGGACAATCATGGCGGACTCAATCACTTAACTAGTCAAGTTAAAATATAAGCTTTATCTTTGACGATATTTTTAAAGCATTTCATGACATTTATGTGATAAAAATATTATCAATGTAAGTCTTCATTAATTTTATTAATAATTTAGACGTAAATTTAATCGATATAAATGAGTTGCCAACTTGACTACAGTCATACGACGGCCGAACTACTTTAAATAAAAAAAAAAAACACGATAGGAAAGTTGTGATTCTAATTTAGCTGTCACAGGGTATTACTTTGATTGGCTGTATATGCTGTGGCTCTCGCTATTCTCTCCGTAACGTAAATTCTAATCAATATACTATATTGATTAGAATTTGCGTAGAGAAAATTTAAAGCGATTCAATAAAATGACGAAAAAAAAAAATGTTACTATCACAACGTGGCATATATTCGAAGGTAACCGAATCGCGATATCGTTAAAAATAATTCAATTAGTACACGTGCATGTGTCCCGATTTTGTGCTAAGACGAATTTTTCACTAACAAACCCGCTCAGTATACGAGCATATCGAATATAACTGGATTGGATTTTTTCAATATCCTCTTGAACCAACAGCCAGTCTCGTTACTGCGAGTCTTCGTCTCTCCTGTACTTCCTGCGTCAGTTCCATTCTTGGCGTTGAGACTGAAAAAAAAAGTGCAGATTTTGCATATATTGATATAATAATGCATCTAGGGGATGCTAATCAAGAGGAGATGAGCTTTTGTTGGCAATTCCATGAGCTATACGCATACCTCTCTCCCTCTCACTTTTTCTCTTCCTTCTCATGCTTTTCTCGTTGACAGCATTGTGCAAGATCACGTCTCCAGCATGGTTCCGGATATCCGCCGTTTGCTCATTATTCCATCCATCTTTCAGCGTTTCATCGGCGTATATTTATATATATATAGTCTCGCGAGAATCATATCGATTACTCTAACCTTCCTTCGTGTCTACTGTATCATTCGCTCTACTATGAATGAACCTTTCTCCCTGTGTACCCGACTCCTTGGATTGACGGACATTTATACTTTGAGCTCTCTGAGCGTAGAGGCAGCAGGAAAACAATGTTTTCCGTTCCGAAAATGTCAATCAATTTTTAAAAAGACAATCACAAACATGTCGTTTTTTGTTGAATAAATTACGCTTTTCGTTTGGAATGAAAATTGTATCGTTGTTCGTCGTTTGTTTCGTAATTATGAATAAATTGGAAGAGTGAAGCTTTATATTGGGATTAACGATAAACTCAGCTTCTTCGTATACAGAGGAAATTTTGTTTTAGCGAAAATACACCGCTGCACAAATACGGTATTATCGAAATGGACAACGCTTCATGTCATTTTGAGGAATATGATAGGCTAAAATTGGAGAGCAAAGGCAAGAGGCCGCTGATGTGACAATGTTAAGGGCTGAGCTCCCGAAAATTTTTGAAATCCAATATTTATTTTAGTATCAATGTCCGGTTAATACGTGATTCCCGAAAAGACGAGACTGTTGTGCTTACGGACACATCCAGCAGGAGTTCCTTCCGTTATTCGATTCGTCAAAACTCCTGGAAGTCGTTCACCCTTCTATCGCTCTAGCCATTGCAGTTGGCAAGAGATTAGAAAATGTCGGGACACAAAAACGATGTCCGGCGAAGCGTAAATATCATAGCCAGACGTGCCTCTTTGAGGGATGAGAAAGAAGGATGAAGAAAAATTGGAAATGCTAGTGGGGGGGGGGGGGCCGAGGAGAGAACAAGAAAGAGAGAAAGAGAGACAGCGAGAGAACAATAAAGGGATGAGTGCGTCGCTTCTGCGATCGGGCAACTGTTTTCGATATTAAAAAATGGCTTTTACCGCTTCCTCCCGACTCTAATATCACGCTGAAGCATTGGAATTTGCATTGAAAGCGAATATAAGAAGCTTCGTCGAGCTTTCTTCACGTCTCGTCTATGTCCTGCCTCTCTCTCTCTCTCTCTCTCTCTCTCTCTCTCTCTCTCTCCTCTTTCTCTCTATCACTTTCGTTATCGAACTCGCTTGCTCTTGTTTGTATGATCAAGAGCACGGAAGAGCATTTCATATCTGAACCGCAGAGTCTGTCTTCCCCTTTCAATTCATTTGCATTTCTGACCAAATCGGCCCTTTCACATAAAACTTCTTTGACTTTATCCACACGACATTTCACGGCTGCACTTATAGCGCATTTTCGAGAAATTCAAACATCCAAAGAATTTGTTGACAAGTTTGAGTCTCTGCAGACATAAAAAATTTTTAAATTGTGATTATAATAACTCGATACGAAATTTACGAAATTTTTCGAAATGTTGGATTTTTCACCAATTTCGCTATTTACATTATCGTATACATTTTTCCGGTAAATGTCAAAAATGTGTTACATAATTTCGGCTGTTGCATAATATTATAAAACTTTTTTTCAAGCCAGCATGACTGCGATGAAAAATTTTCGACGCTCTTGATATGTCGATATCGCATAAAATATTTTGCATTGGAATGCAGGGGTTGTATTGGGTTGTGCAGAGAACGCTGATGTACCAACGTGGAACCTCCGTAAAATCTATCAATTTCCCAATCATGGTTCGGTATACATTTTTGATCGAATCAAATATTACCGAGCGCAAACTACATCCAGGAATCTATCCGTGGAATGGTTGTACGAAAAATCGGCTTGGCCCCTCAACGCATTAAAAATTTCACGCCATTGAAGAATTTCAGATAAAATTTTTCTCGGCTATAGGATTGCTATTACTTTTTGTTATTGAAAAAAAAAAGAGAATTCAGATTCAGTGAGATTTTTTAATGAAAATAAAATTATTAAAGGTTCCATCCATAAAGTATTTTCTGAATAGTCTTTTTTCTACAATTCAGAATTAAAGTTTTAGATTTTAAAAAACTCGAAAAAAATCACTATTGGCAAGTTTCGTGTACGACGACGTGAACGAAAGGACGAAATTAATCAAATTTAGCGAAAAAAAAAAACTATATCAACCAAAAATAATAGATTGTACATTATGCAAAAAAAAAAAAAGCACAAAAAAATTGGCCCGAAACTAACGAAATATTTATGCAAACGAAGATAACAGAAGTTCTTAAGTATCCCAGTTATGAAAATACTGTATGAAATTATAAACGAGATTTGCTTTATCACTGCTTGTAAATCTTTATGCACGTTCTTTATGATATACGTGAGGAAAAATATTGTAGACGTGAAAAGAGAGTAAGGGTGGAAAGTAAAGAATTAAAGGTAGTGAAAGAGTGAGGCACTTTAAACTTGCAGAAATAGTCACCGTGCGATGCTCATCTCGCATGTCGAGATTTACGTTAGCGCCCGAAGGCACCGCGAGTCCAATTTACCAGCCATAAAAGTTATAATGAGCCGGCTCCGTACGGCTGATCGTGAACCATTCGTCGGCGTCGGTCATCTGCACGGCATGAATCCACATAACCCTCTTCTCACAGTATTCTCTTCATCCGTTGTTCACACCCTAAATACGCATATCTATACATACATGGCCCAGTCATTATGGCAAAAAAAAAAAAAAATAGCTTCATAATGCAATCGTCTACAGAATTGATTTCGCTTTTAAAAAAGGTTCAGGGCTGTCCCCTGAGTATAAATTCAAGTTGGAGAGACGCAGGGGTCGAGCTTCAGTTGCAATTTTGTAAAATACGTTTTATAAAATATCTCGTGAACCGTGCATCGTAAGAGAAAAATTGTGAAAACCTTTTTTGTAGATAATTAAATTTTCTAAATTTTTTATTGAAAAAGTTTTCCCGTATAGTGCATGGCTTTTGATTGAGAACATGGCAAACTTTTCCAAACATCACCATTTTACCGTTACATCAACCGTTATAACTATATACTTAGCAATAACCATGTTTGAAAAAGTTTTCCGCGCTATGAATAAAAAACAATGCACTATATAGGAAAAAGTTTCGCATAGAAGTTGTAGAGAATTTCATTACCTACAAAAAAGGTATTTATCATATTTCTCGTACGATGTACGGTTCACGAGATATTTTATAAAACGTGTTTTCCAAGATGGCGGCCAAAGTTCGCCCTTGAATTTACACTCAAGAGGGCCGCCCCTGAAACTTTTCGAAAAGCAAAATCATTTCTGTAGATGATTGCAAAAAAATGGCTATAATTCCCAGGCAACACAGTTTCGTAACAAATACATTTCAATTATGTTACACTCGGTTCCTTAAATGTAACAGGTATGTCGTATGTAACGTGAATGTGGCAGTCCAGACACTCTAAAATGTCCGCCACATATGAAGCTACAGTTACGTAACAATCGCGTTGAATGGCTGCATGCCAGTTACGTTGCTGATGCATAAATTTTACAGAACAGAGAAGTCACAATGTTACATTGAGGATACGTAGCAATCATGCATCACTCCGAAATCGGAATTACATGGCCTCCATGTCGCTAGGATGTTTCAGGTACCCCGAGTCGAAATTTCAGCCCTCCTTAAAACCTTTTTTAAGCCTCCAATTTTCTCCGAGAGTTGATCAAATTTTGGGAGTATGGAGGGTCAAAAGAGAAAAAAAATATAACAAGAAAAAAAAACTTATATTTCGATGTTTACCAGTTACACAATTTCTGCTTGAGCCGGGATTCGAACCGCCTACCTACAAGTTTCCTACCTAATGTTTGCTTACTAACCCGGGACGCTACCTATTGCGCTATCGACTACTATTGAAGTTGGTTTCATCAAATTCTGACACCAGGCTGAAAGGCTGAAGTGACGTGAATACCGGTGTATCTTGAAAAAATTTATATCCTTATATAAATATTTTTATCGTTCAATGTGTTATTAGAATAATTTCGTTCCGTTTTCTCTTTTTGGGGCAGAAATGGTGAAAAAAAAAAGAATTATATACTTATATGTGCGCCTTCATATATAGTGGTATCGTTCCCCGATCAAGAGGTTACGTTAGTGTATTTCGAAATAAATACTGATTAAACAGCTATTAAATAGTGTTTAGAGCATGAATAAAAGAAAATTGTGTTTTTTTCCACGATATAACATTTTTTTAAATCAAAAACGAAAAGTCGTCAAATTAATATTGTGTTTTTTTCCCCGTATCGCTCCCCGATCAAGAGGTTATGTTAGTGTATTTCGAAAGAAATACTGATTGAACAGCTATTAAATAGTGTTTAGAGTATATGAATGAAAGAGAATTGTGTTTTTTCCCACGATATAGCATTTTTTTTTATCAAAAACGAAAATTTGTCAAATCAATATTATGTTTTTTTTTCACAATTCATCATTTTTTGTCGAAAAATAAAAATCGTCTAATTAATACGAAATACTGATTAAACAGCTGTCAAACAGTGTTGAGAGTATATCAATAGAAGAGAATTGTTTTTTTTTATACGATTCATCATTTTTTCGTTAAAACAAAATAAATTGTGAAATTCTGTACTATTGTTTTTTCCACGATTCAGCATTTTTTAAAATCAAAATACCTATTTACGACTTTTTTTCAACACCTTGTGATTTGAATTTTGACATACCAACTTTTGGCACATGTTTTAGATTATTCATTTTTTAGTATTTTTTCGATCCCGATCGGACTGATAGTTTTCACATTTGAAACTTGGCAGGGTAAATTTTACCCGTGTGTGACCAATAAGTTATTCTACAAAGATGTGACCACAAAGGGTTAAAAGTGACAGCATGTAAACATAACCTCGAACATAATCCTGCTGCCCGCAAGTTCCTATAAGTGAAGCATACAGCATTATGCTCACGTGTCGTGTGTTTTATTTATGATTTCAATACCAATTTCAAATTATACGTATATTAGGTAAGTTGATATCTTTTTTATTCAAGCCCAGAGTCGTCAGCTTAACTATTATGACTCGGTCAAAGGAGTGAATTTGTATAAAAATAACGAAAAATTTAAGAAACCGAAAATCTCGACAAGAATAAGTTTTATTGTAAGTGATAATTTCGATAATTATGCTTCCGTGCTGTCATATTTGAGGAAGGCACAAGAATAGTTACGCTGCAACATGGATACGATGGATTACGGTTACAGCATGCATACGTTATGTTAGTTACACGTCACACTTCAATCCGCAAATATTATGTAAAGTATATATCACACTGCTCCATACACGTTATGTTACACTGCTCCATACACGTTATGTTGCACTGCTCCATACACGTTATATTACACTGCTCCATACACGTTATGTTACACTGCTCCATACACGTTACGTATATGTTACACTGCTCCATACACGTTACGTATATGTTACACTGCTCCATACACGTTACATATATGTTACACTGCTCCATACACGTTACGTATATGTTACACTGCTCCATACACGTTACGTTAAGTATATGTTGCACTGCTCCATACACGTTACGTACAAATGGTTCCGTATCGCTTACATCATTTCTATGGACAGCATTATCACAGTGACACCATAGCATATACTTTACGTAACAAGCTTACATGGCTGTGACAAGTTATCGTTACATGGAGGTTACGTTTCAGAGACGTTAGTTCCATCTTTATTACGTAACGATTACGTTCACAGATGAACGTATTAGGATCATCACATTATAGACGTCACATTTATGTCAAAAGATTAAATTGTTACCTGGGAATAATGACTTGACTAATTCCAGACAGAGAGAGAGAGAGGGTTGTTGTATAGCTGGACCGCTACGCGTCTAAGCTAAAACTATTATTAATTATTTAAATAAATTCCAAAAGTTTCGCTTTGCAGAAATAATGCATATTTTCGTTATCAACTTATAAGTGTTTTGCCGTCGAATCGAGTCGAGTCCAGTTGACGTGTCTTTTGACGCGGACATTTTTAACTTTAACGCAAACTCTTTCATCCCGTGTTGCAGTCCCGCAGGTCTAAAAATTAGAAAACTGCACATTTCCTCCTATTTATTTTATCTCGTTCACTAATCCCCTTCTATATAAGCAAGTCCGCTTGTTAATTTTCACATGAACGCTAGAATTACTAGACAGGATTTTGTAAAACTTGCTGGCCACGTTGTACACCGAAGACTTTGTAATTTTATAAAATGTTACAATATCGATGCCCGACAATATAATATCCATCTATGCTATTGATTTGTTCCGCGCTGTTTGGCTGATCGATACACTGCACTTCCATAAACCGTTACGAAGGCTCGTTACATCGATAATAATCGAATATACCGCAAAGCTTGTGTGCATATATAGGACATTCTATCCCAAATCGGTGAATATGTCTGAGCCTATTAGGAGCTTCGATTTCGTTTCTGATCTTTCATTGTTGCCTTCTGAACAAAATCAGCGTTTATTACTTTTTGCCAAAATTTATTTTAAAGAAGATTTAAGCATACGGATTATTCAATATTCAAGAATTTTTGCTTGTGAGCATATTATAAATTGCAATTATCCAAACGAAAATCCCTAATATGCTTACAGCGATTCGATTCTTCTTTATTCTAAGTAAATTAAGCTTTTGCAAAGTAATAAAGTAAACTTTATCCTATTCGCAAAAAATTATAAAAATTCTTAACATGCAAACATACATTTTGACTTTTATAAATGGGTTTCGTTAAAAAAAAAAATTATCGAAGATCTACATTATTCGGAATTCATATCCTGAAAGCTATTTGCGAAAAAAAAAATGATAAAAAAATTCTTGGCAATGGGTTTCGTTCGCAGTGACATAATAAAAAAAAAATCAGTATTGAAATCGAAGTATTGTCATGTTAGCGTAGAATATCCCATGTAAATCGTATGCCCCTGTCTCATGTTACAGTTATGGTGTTTTATAATTTGTAAAAATTCAACCGGAAGTAATCCACTGTTTAAATAAGTGACGTGGAATGAGGGCAGACACCGAGACACAGGCATCGGGGTACGAGCAGGTTATATTATATCGAGGCGAATATAGCCTGCTGTGCTTTTTTGCATGTGAAACATATTTTATTTTGTATTCGGCCTGTTAACTCTTTTCGCTCCGTTGATGCAATATTTCGTTGGAACGATTTCAGCCGCCTTTGCCTTATCTTCAATTCATCGGATGCTATTTTTCCCGGCAAATTATACTTTTGCTATTTCGGGGTGTCCACGTCAAATAAAGAACAAATCCATCAATCCGCGGTTGTGAAAGCACTTTCAACTTCTAGAACTTCTAATATTTTCGTTTCGATATAATGGAAAGTTTTAGAATAATTATATGAAACGCGGAGCTTGCATATATAAACAGTGCGTGCCTGCATATAATTTTTGCGAAATATGAAAATTTATAATTCCCGAAAGATTTTCAATTTGTGAGAGAATGAAATATCATCCCCTCTTTGCGATCGGATGAAAATTTAACGGTGACGTCGACGATGAATATGAGTGTTGCCAATAATCTGAGTGACTGTTGATAAAACTACGATGAAGATGGGCAACCCCCTCATCATGAAGTCTCAGGGCATATGAAGGAAGACAACCAACCAAAAATTGTGAACCCTCAAGTATAACGCCAACCACCGGAATCTCGCTGAGCAACTTATCTGCTGACCTATAAAAGCCAGTGCTAATAAGCGAGCCTCGCTCTCGTTTCTTCGATCGAACATTAATGTCGTTATTCGAGCACAGCTAAAGCTTTTTTTTCTACTTTTCTTTGAGTCATCTTAAGTTACTGTAACATGAACTTATTTAACTACTGTGTATCTAATCAAAGGGTAAATGCCCTAGTGAATAAACGGTTAAGAGGGGGGGGGGGGGGGGGGGTAGGGTTTTGAGGGTTCAAAAAAAGTGATTTTTTTAAATTGCATATTATGAAAGTATAGTAACTCAAGAATGTTGTCTGTTAATAGGAAGTCAATGATTCTATGTGAGTAAAATAAAAAATAAATAGCTTACTAAGTTTTATCAGGGTCTTTTCGCTACGAAAAACTTTAAACGCGTTTTTCTCAAATCGATGTTTTTTGAGTCGGTGCACTCTGTATCTCAAAATCTATTCAACCGATCGTTCTCAAATTTTTCTACAGTATTTCCTTACATAATTTATGAGGTAACCCTGTTGAGATTTTTTCGTTTTTGATTTTATTTTTTTTATTATTAACAACAATAGTCATGAATTTAGGCCAAAAATCGGTATTTTCACTTTCAAGTCTTGTAAAAAGTTCAAAAATTAAAAAAAAAATGGAAAAACTCGACAGAGATACCTAGAGGGACATAAAAATTAAAGGAAAAACTTTGGTTATTTCATTTCAAATGATCCAGTGCTGAGGTATGACGTGCACCGCAAAATGTATTTTTTCTGAGGCGCCTGCGAAGAATTGCTGCCATTCGGTCAATTTTCAATATTTTTCAACCAATATTTCACAGAATATAGTTCAATTACTACTCTTTAATGTACAATAATCAGAAATAAATTTACTTTCACCGTACGCCCAAAAAAAATCTGTAAAAACCTGTTTTTTTCTGCCTTCAAAACCCTACCCCCCCCTTAAGTCACATGACGACTGTCGAGCCTTACGCGGCTATAATTGATATGTTAACGCGATGTGCAATAATTAAGCAGCTTATATACATAAATTTTAGAAGATCATTATTCACTTGCTGCTTCACCCTGAGAACATATATATATAATTGAGTCACGTGAAATACCGTAGAATATTCGACTGTAGTTTATTCTACTGCCACGGGTATGGGTGTTGACGTCTTTTAAAATGATCAAGTCCGGTGATCGTGTGCGAAGGGTGAACTCGATGTGTTGAAAAAACAGGAGCTTCACCCAATGATGCACCAAGAACGAAGTGCCGGGGGAAGCGTGAATCGCCGGCCGAATTATATTGCCGTGGCGAATGCAGGAAATAATAAAAAAAAGGGAATACAAAAAAGAAAGAAGACAAAACTCATGTTTGTTTGTATACGTGTACTATTGGCTCTAGGTACTGTATAGTGGCGGCGGGGGGGGGGGGGGGGGGGGACGGTACAGAGGGCGTTAATGCATGAACCAACGCGTCTATATGGGCCCCATTTGGCTCGACACCCGGTTTCATGTAGCAATGACAATCGGGATAATAAATCAGAGGGATATGCCAGGATGAGGGCTATGGTTGAGAGGATGGGGGATCCTGTGAGACGAATGTGAAACTTTTGGGGGTCGAAGTCGCGAGAGGTACGAGCGTTGACAAATGTCTCTATTTCAGTGTACTACACTATGCCAAGTGAGCGCCTCTCTGGCGAGTCTCTCTCTCTCTCTCTCTCTCTCTCTCTCTCTCTCTATGTATCTCGAGTGGGCCGTAAAAATCACGAATTGCTTTTGTGCTAGCTGCATGCTTTTCCGACCGGGTAGAAATGGGGTTTGGTCCTTGCGCACATGGTGCCCGGGACGTTTGTAAGGTTTCACTGTGACGTACCCGAATGTGATACGCCCGATACATTATATATATATATATTTTTTTTAAGCATTGACATTAACCACCTCACATGGTACGTTCCAATCTTTCGTCTGTATACGTGAACTGTAAGTGTAATAATCACTGTATTTATCATGTATGCGCGATGCGTACTATAAATCCGACTATTGTAATATGGAAAAGATCATGAACAAATGTCCAGATGTCACATAATATGTTTCGGTGCCACATTCGACCGTTTCAGAATTATGAAAGTTGCGGACATTTCGATACGAAGCGATTCTCTCGGTTTATTCGAAGAAGAGTGGCGGAAAAATGGTGCAAATAGAGTCGTGAATATACTTCGTCTCTCGGTATATTTTTCTGGGATTCGAAAACTTCGAAGTATAATCAAGGATCCTTAAACTTGAGTTTATCAATCGAATTAAATTTTTTGTCACCGTAGTTCCCATCGAATAAATCATCCATGATTTATGATCTCAATGATTTTTATCTCAATGTGTTCTCGAGACATTTCTTTCACTCGGATTTCGGTTTCACGTATCAAAAAACACTTGGCACATTTATGCCATGGATCGGATAATTCGTGAGTTTGATGCACTTGCCCTGAATCTAAAAGTTTCGATATTTTATACTATATCGACGTCATCCTAGTTCCTCGTCACCTTTCACATGCTCTCAAGGTTAAATGGTAGGCTTATATACACGACATATGAGAACGAGAGACCTAATATTATTTTCCGAAAAAAAGGAAAAGTTTAATCTTCAGCTCTATTAAAAGATAAATAAATCTTCGTTTTTCCGAAATATCGACCCATCTACGAGAAAATAGAACATCGGAATTTTTATCGATCGAGTCATGTGTCGTTTCGTCTTAAGTTGATGGCCGCACACTTGGAATTCTCGTATTCTCATTTTACTATCCGATATAAACAAGTCCGCAAGTATATTAGTTCTGCTGTACAAGGGTATATACGGGCTGGCTGCTAATTAGCACCAGAAAATCCGAATCTCGTGGATTATATTTTTCATCGCAACAGCTATCTTTTGATACGACCTGCAGCATATGTAACGGATGGCACTGTGTTTTCACGAGCAAAATCATAATGGAAAGTGATGTGGCGAGAATGGAAAAGCCTCTGCATGACGGGGGATCTCTCGTCCATGTACATCCACATATATATATATATATACGTAACATATGAGGCTATAAACTCGCTTTTACGTCCACGAGGTGCATAGAGATGAGAAGATCCGAGCGAGCCACAGATGCCAGCGTATGGCCTTGGTTCTCGGATAAATTCCCTGCTGGCTAGTTTCAGCGCATGGGAAAGAGAAAAACGGAGATAGAGAGAGATAAAGAGAGAGAAAGAAAGAAGGAAGATGCGTTTCCAGCAGGACGAACTAAATTGAGGCGTTATTCCTTCTACCGCGCGAGCTCGTCACAGATATCATGCATGTGGATGCATATATTTCCATATGGACCCCTCACATACGAGGCTACCAAGTGACTGTTTCGTTGTGGCAATCATTCCGGTTCTAGAAAATCGACGATCCTGGTGTATGGACGGGACACACGGGGCAATATGCGGCGTAAAGTATAAACGTATAGTTATTTGCAACCCTCTTTACGATTATGGCAGTGAAACTTTGCGTCTGTCCGTTCGCGTTCTATCCGTACCGCGATCTCCGGTAGGTAACTTTCGCTCTCTCTCTCTCTCTCTCTCACTCGAGATATACGCTAATTTTACAACCGGGAATTAAAGTGAGCCCGCAGTTCGTGCTCACTCGCGAGTTACTTAATTCGTTGAATTATGTATCCAGCCGGAGCGGCCGCGAACTTTTCTCCCTGCAGGAAGGAAACATGCTCTCTCTCACTCTCCACTATGATGGCTATCCACCTTTTTCCTCCTCTTAACACGAAAAAAAAAAAGAAACACCTATACAAGATCATGATTTTCTCGAATACGACACTCGTTGAATATTTCCTCGATACTTTGTCGCGATACTTTAACGGCAAATTGGTACTTTTTTTTTTTCTGCACTTTGTTACGGAGGAAATAATCATGGCAAAAGTAATACCGACGACTCTACACGCTATATTGGAGAAAAAAAAAAGAAATAATTTGTCCTGCAGAGGTTTCGAAGTTTTAAATTGGAGAATATATGGACCGTGCACACAAATACACTCTCACCAAAGTGAGAATGTATTGTCGCGTACGTAACTACATTTTCACCCAACAAAGTGTTCGTTCTGGACCGCAGATGTCGCAACTATAGTATGCGTGTACACGAGTACATATTCTCACTTTCGTGACAGTGTATCAGTGTGCACGGTCCCTATAGAGGTCTCGAGGGATAGCCTCTCGATAGCCCGTGGCGCGCAATGCCCATATCATGAAATTTGGCAAGATCGAGAAAGCTTTTATGCGATGCTCGGATATGAGACACAGAGTGCCCGTTGATGCCGTGAGTGCCAAGCTGCCATGCAAATCGAGCTGATATAGCGAAGCGAGAGAAGCTTGTGCATTGGTCAATTCACTGCTCTTATGACTCATTATGATCCAGAAATACCATTGTTATGACACACCGAGGCAACATTGCGTACTAAAATACGATGTCGAGCGTCCGAACATTGATAATCATTCATGAGTCATCCAGACGTGAAGTGGAATTGTCCGCCTGGACTTCTGGGGTGCGACAGACATCCCGAGGTATGACCAAACCTGTAGGGGCCTACTCGGGGTACGACAGACCCCCTAGCGTGTTGGATACTATTTTTCCCACTTTCGTGTTACAATGCAGAGTCTTTCATACCCCAGGAGGTTCATCAATCACAGCATACAGACAACTTCGAAATTGTGGTATCGAATGATTCAAAAGATTCCAATGTTCGATATAGAATTTCTAATCAAACACTGCCATAAGCAACGAATCATTCGTTGCTTCAACAAGTTACTCTGTTGAGAAAAATATTTCGGCAAAGTAACCTCAATGGCGGCGTTTATCTATATAAATTTCAAACCCGCTAAAATTACAGGCCAAGCCTGCCTCGGCTCCTGCTATATATGCTCTTCGGAATCAGAGAAAAAACGCGTACGTCAATTATATCCAAGCATCTTTACACGAAAACCTTTATTATGTATCTTCGTATGCATCGTTTAGGTGTGGCTGAAGTTGTAAATGGAGCCCCGAGCCTCGCTTCACGAAGACATGCATTCCCGATGTGAGGTCCACGGATAGCTGTCACGTGTGGTACGCGCGTGTTTCTGCTACTACGTAATTAAATTATGTTAATAAGTGAGAAGGACAGCGCGGCAGCGTGGCGGAGTGGGGCGTAGGGAGCAACGAGGGGATTAGGTCGAAGGAAACGGAAATTTCTGAGGAGGAGAGATCTCTCTCGTTCCTTCGTGTAATTTCCTCTCATCACGTCACTATGGGTGAGCGAGGGATCTCTCTCTCTCTCTCCCTCTCTTTCTCTGTTTCTTTCTTCCTCAGATATACGTACACACGCGTAAAGTATAATGAACGGACGTGCCGGGTGGCAAGGCGTACACACTCCTTCCGACTCCTAGTATACCTCTGGTGTCTGCCTCGATCCTGGGCTTCTTGATCTGTGGTTATCCTTTTTTCTGTTACTCCTGTGTTCTTCCAATGGGGGACCGGTTCGAACAATACCGCGAGAGACACATAGATCTAAATGATTTTTTGTTTTTTTCTCCCAGTATGATAAATTTTGGAGTACGTCGTTCCTCAATTAAGTAAACTACCAGGATCGTTACAGAAATATCGCGATTTTTCGTACTCGTAAAAATATCCGAATCAAACGTGTGGTTTTTCTTCCATAAATTGTTCTCTCCTGAAGCTTCGCACCCCTATTTGGGGCAAGTTACTAGATCCGGCGGGGTCATTATTTATCTTTTGTCTCTACTCTATTATCCATATTCGTACTATGTAATTTTCTGACTATACAAGAATCCAGCAGCGAGAATTTTGAAATAAATTCGCAGGCGTGTTTCATCAGACTTACTCCCGATTATTTCGCGGCACATCAATTTGACAAACGGTCTTGTTTCCTGTATTTAAAGAAATATTCTCTCGCCCATCCGTGCATGTCTTAAACCGCATCAGAGAGAGAGAGAGGGAGAGAGAGAGGGAGAGAGAGAGAGAGAGAGAGAGAGAGAGAGAGAGAGAGAGAGAGAGAGAGAGAGAGAGAGAGAGAGAGAGAGAGAGAGAGAGAGAGAGAGAGTAATGACGTGATGCGCATTATAATGATGAACATTTATGTCGCGAGAGAACGGGAAATCGTCGAATATTTTATTTAACGCCGCTGAATGTAAAGTAAGGATGGGCAAAATTTCGTACGATGCTCCGGTTATAATTTATGAAAGTAGCTTAATACAATGTTGCGCGAAAAAGAACACGGTGGAAGTGGTAATCGCGCCGATAAATAAGACCCGCGCATCTCAACCGTGCACGCAGCACTTTAGTGATGCATTGCTACATGCGCATATATAAGACGTGATCAATTTTCATACTGCGTATGATTTATGCGGTTTGACTCGCGAAAGCGGACTCCATATCCCGCGGGCCTCGCCAGAGACGCGGCGCTCCCGCGATCATGATTGCGGGATGCCACTTTCGTGTATGCGGAAAAAAATACTTCGTTTCGTTCGTTCCTTGAAGGAAAACACAGAGAAAGAGAGAGAAAGAGAGAGAGTAAAAACCCGATCCAAAAAAATGAGCTACCGACAAGATTGTCAGATCGATATATACGTATACAGTGATCAATATGAAAAGTTCTACACGGTACGTTCGAGATCTTTCGAAATCTCCCTAGAATTATTTTATTGACGAGAATTCCCTTCTACGGTGAGAGAGAGAGAGAGAGAGAGAGAGAGAGAGAGAGAGAGAGAGAGAGAGAGAGAGAGAGAGAGAGAGAGAGAGAGAGAGAGAGAGAGAGAGAGAGAGAGCATGAAATTGATTTTTAAAAAATTCTAAGAATAATAACATTGGAGTCTCTTGAGAATATCGTGAAATACGATTCGTTGGTAATGATAACGTATGATTTCCGGTGTATCTCTCGTCTGCGATCGGGATCAAGAAGCCAAGAGAGAAAATATATCTCGGGTGGATTACGCTTCGTCCTTATATATATTCGTGCGCGGTATAATCGCGAGAGAGCACGTGAGAGGAAGGGAAACGGTGAGAGAGGCAAGTGCATTTTGGACTTGCAAAAGATTCATCGTCATCGGGTTGTAGTCCAACGCACACACAACATGTTTCCCTTACACCTTTTCTGCTTACACACGTCCTGTCTCATATCCTATCCCACACCTCACGAAAATATCTGGATCCTGCTCGCTTTCTCATACACGACGGTCCAGATTATCGAGCCCGACACGCTCACTGTACTTCGAGCACACATGCGATCGAAAAAAAAAAAAAATGATCACGCATCGCTTTTGAATCGAGAAGAACGATACATGGTCGATCGTGATAGTCAAAAAAAAATGTGATTCCTATCGAAGTCAGGTAAGGACGTTTCTCACGAATTGAGATGAGTGGCCACATCAGGCCAGCGTTCCATCGAGAGCAATTGCTCTCTATCAACAACGAGCTCCGTTCGAAAGTTCATACGTTAAACTAACATGAGCGAGATAATAGATAACATTTGGCACAAAAGTGTTATCTCGCGGCTTACCATATGCATATGTGGACACATTTTTTGTCACTTCTGACAAAAAAATGTTTCACGCGGCTATGAAATCCTCAATATCGGGAATCAACACGGAGGCGGGGACTATCCAATACGATCTCTCGTATCCAGTTCGTTGCCAGTAGCCAGCTCTAGTTGGCACGGGACAGCAAAGGGAACAGTTGTAAACATTGGATTATCGCATATTTTTCGGCAAAATGCGATTTTTTTTTGTGGTAAGATTTGACAATGGGATTTATTACCGTTGAGGATTATGCGTGGATAGAATCCACTGCGCAAATTGGATATGGATCAAGTGATTATCGCCATAAGGATACAACGAACCTACATGACATCCCATATGTTTAACCTCAAAATCTTTTAAAAAATTCCCGTCACTTATCGGCTAAATAAATGCGTTAGAAAAATAATTTATTACTTAAAATATCAAGCTACCGCATGAAAAATGTTTTATTTTATAAATTATTTAAGTTAGAAGTTACGAAATTGAAAGTCACGTCGCTTGTATTTACACGACACAAATAAAACGATTATTCATATTCTGCGTGTGCTGAAAATCTTATGCCCTCGCATCAAATATCGACTATGTCTTCTCGATGTTTATTTATGATTCATTTCTTGTAATAAAGCAGCAGATTTTGAATTATTGTTAAAAAGTGACAAATTCGCATGGTAATCATGGGGCAGCGACAGGCAAGGATCAGTTAGGTATTTGGCCGCCAGAGATCAGGGTGACATTTGTGAGTTGCCAATACCGTTTGATCTTCAAGCGCGGAATCGCAGATTATCGAGAATAAAGCAAGTTAGCAAGTTTAGGACTCCTCATGCATATGTTACACGCAAGCACTTATCCGGCTATTTCCGAGTCGGTCTTAACTATGACGTATTTCTTCTTTTATTAAGAAAATTTAAGAAGAAAATATGTCAAACAAAGTGAGTACGAACAATAATAATCTTCAAAACATGAATCAGAAAGGCGGCAAAATTATTTCTTTTACTCCGAAGTAACAGTCGTATACATTTTCGACAAATACAAGAATTTTACCAAATTGCATTACTGAAAACATTTCTAATTTTTGGTATTAAAGAATATGTAAGATTAAATATTCGATTCGTACGGAAAACAACAAATCGATTTCTCGCGACGTGAAACGTATCCGAAACGGAAAATTCACCTGTCTCATCTATACGTATATAATAGTCATGCCAACAGGATCTCAGTAAAAATTCTTATGACAATAAATTTGTTCTTATGAATACACAGCGAAAGAAAGATCCACGAGCATAGAGCCCGTGGGCATATATACATACGCGAGCTTCGACCGCGCGGCTTATGCTAATGTGACGTTTTAAGAAATGAACCGTGTGATATACAAGCGAGATTAAGTGAATTTTTTTTCGGCAATTACACTGACATTTTCCGACCCAGAGCGATGACCGGTGGATTCCTATATACATGTATACCGATGAATATTATGGACGGAGGACGTCACCGGAGATTGAGAGAGGAATATTAGGATTTTTGGCCGGCTGAGATGGTCGTATGTGGATCTATGTACATGTGAAAGCGTGTACGGAAAAAGGAGAACGAGAGATGAACTTCTCGCGATGGTGAATGTCAGAAAGAGGGGGTGGATGTGAGTTGGGAGCTACGAAACCCGATATATGACTGAAGATGCACCCACAGAGAGAAAGCGAGAGAGAGAGAGAGAGAGAGAGAGAGAGAGAGAGAGAGAGATTTAATCCCATCCGTTACGCGCTACGGCAGACTGTTCTTTTTTTTATTTTTTGTTTTAATCCGAGAGAGAGAGAGAGAAAGAGAGAGAAAGAGAGAGAGAGAGAGAGAGAGCACCTGAGGGAGTCTCCGTATATCTTGCAAGAGAGCAAACGAGAGGTAGATTTGAGATAAAATCGAGTGTAAGAAAGCACACCCGAGACACACAAAGAGCGAGAACGACTCTCCAAGCGGCATTTGAAGAACTCTTATCCCCGTATTAATCACAGCGCGTAACGCGCATGTATATATACATCTACCTATATCTCTCGGTAGGACACTGGACACGGTCGCTCGAGCGGTGTAGTATATGGTCCTTCGGAGCTCGCGTAAGAATCTCATTGTACAGTCACATCTTTCCAGTGCATTCGATATGCAAGCCGATATACAACCACTTTCGGAGTGTGCTGAAGAAATGCGGTAGAAAGTATGCCCAAACGGTGTTGAGCAATATAATCGAAAACAATGGAGGCTGGAACATTTAATGGATTAGCACGTAAAGAGTACTTTTATGAACTTTTTTGATTCCTCACAGAGACAGCTTTCGTGACGGTGAAAAAAGTTTCGAAATTCTTGTTCAAAACCACTCAAAATAGTCTAAAAAATTTACAAAAATAACTTTTAATAAAGGTTCCGGTCGAATGTGTGTGTGTGTGTGTGTGTGTGTTCTTCACCAATCGTACCAAAACTTTTTACAAAAATTGCTAGAAAATATTTTGAAATTATTTTTTTTTTGGAAATTTAGTATAGGCATTTGTTTTGGCTTTAATTTCTACAATTGTCAAGATTTTGAGTAAAAAATTTTCCGATAAAATCGGCACTGTACCAAAAAAAATATTTCCTCTTGTAATAGAAGAAAAATTGCTCGAGCTGTTTATAGAATTTTTGAATGATTTTTGTAAAAATCAGTACAAGCGCATCCGTCAGGACACTTAAGCTCCTACAACTTTTGGACACTTTCGATTCTAAATTTTGAAATTTTCGCATTGCTTCGTCATTATTTTATTTTCCTTGCGAAGCTTTATCCACGAGGATGCCAAAATTGAAAAACCAACTTGCTCATAAAGGGAGAGGTTTGCGAGCAAGATGAAATAATGAGTAAGCAGCGTGTAAATTTTTAATTTTCATGCTTTTCTATTCAAATGTAATGATTCTTCTAGCAAATATGACCACCGCGTTCTCGTTTGGCTGACTGTAACAATACTTGTGATTTGCCCTATAATTACGAACAAATTTTCGATATATTGAAATGCTTTTGATGACGTATCATAATATTGTAAATGACGATAGGAAATAATTTGAGTTACCCTTTTTCATTAAAATATGCTTCAGAGCTATATAAGATACCACGTCACTTGACAATTCCAAGCTTAATTTTAAATTGAATTTTTCATATTCCAACATACTTTTGTGATATGCTACGGAATTTTATGGTGGCTCGTCACGTCATGAGGGTAAAATCGATATAGCTTCTCCCTTGAAACAAGAGGTCACACGATCGACAAGGAAAATAAGTTTTGATCGTTGTAACACTATATATATATATATATATAGATACATACCCAGCTGTCACTAATATTCA
Source organism: Rhorus exstirpatorius (assembly GCA_963564615.1). Taxonomy (NCBI): domain Eukaryota; kingdom Metazoa; phylum Arthropoda; class Insecta; order Hymenoptera; family Ichneumonidae; genus Rhorus; species Rhorus exstirpatorius. The sequence goes on from OY751318.1 coordinate 31,989,068, forward strand.
GACGCAAATCCTTTGGGAGCTCCGTAGCCAATGCCATTATGCAAAAGATAATGGATTCTCTCCCTTCCCAAGAAGCTTCGTCTTTGGGATTATTCTCCGTCGCGCCATCGGGAGATTCATCATTATCTTCAGATTTCAGCTCAGTCGAGATTGTGGACATCTCTCGGAATACATAATTAATACGAGAGCCGTATTTCCACCTCAGCCGGACCGGTTCGTATCTAAATCATTATTATTCCATAATTATTTTCTCGAACATTGAACGGGACAGAATTTTATTTACTCCGGCATTAGTTCGAAGATTAGGCCAATAACGGCGTACTAGAATGATTGGCTATAAGATCCTGTCGTATTTAAGGTGGTTTTGCTGATACCCTGGAGTCATAAATAACGGTGACTGTAATGCAGAAAAAAAAAAGAATTCTTCGTCGTGATAATAAATATTAAATAATAAATAATGGAGGGAGAGCAGTGGCTCAGTGGATTATGCTGGATTCCCGGCTGACACCGATGAGAAAAATTTGTTCACGTGTTTTTCTGTAATCCCGGTGGTCCAGAGCTCATCTTCGATAAATTCATACCGAAACACCGCGCGGATGATGGCTGTATGCGGTCGGTGTACGACATTTTGGGAGTGCTCCCGAGCGGTTCTTACCGCTCTGATGGTGACCATACCTATAGCCGTGCACTGGCTGGCACATCTAATCACTTTCGAGGAGGCGCTGTCCTCTGAGGGGCTGTGGTGTTCATGCTCGAGCTTACTCGCATTTTACCACCAGAAAACTTGGGTACAGGCATTGGCTGTATCGGCGCAGGTTTTCCGCAGTTTCCCTGTGCCCTCAGAGAATGTGATACAGTGCGGGGTCAAGGCGGGGTCAAGACGAAAAACAAAAAATGGGAATAGGCCGAAGGGATGGCTTAAAGGGGAAGGACTCCGTCGCAATGGAAGAAACCTAATCTAATAAATAACATATAATAAATAATAAATAGTAAAAAAAGACCTTTTTGTCATAATAATGCAAGGATTTATCAGATCTTTTTAACGAACTTTCATTACCAGCTTAATACAATTTTTCAGAAAACTGTTGTTTCGATTCGATTGTCGTTACGTCATAATGGAAAAGTACATAGGGTAATTGAGGTTGAATATCTTGCGTGAGGCCAGAGTCTTATTAACATTTAATTACTTCTTTGAAAGTCGAGTTGACCCCTCTTCTTTTTATTTAAGGCCGTCCTCTAGTTTCTCGGGTCGAAAAAATCGATTTTTTTTTTTTTTCATAAATCACATCTACAACATGTGTAGAAAATGTGTGCCATCAAGAGAAGAAGAAGAGGAAGGCCTATTGTATGGTCCAGGCATAGCGGATTGACGGTGAGATGAAATTTTTAGTATAAATCACATGCGCGAACTTTCAAACGCGTTTTTCTCGAAACACCATTTTTCGAAACGGTAACCACGATATTTCAGAAACTATTGCACCGATCTTGTTCAAATTTATACAGCATCTTTAATATGTTATAAGCCAGCGATTGAACTAGGATTATCATGATTGCTTCGATAGTTTTTTTCGTACGAGCGAAAAACTTAAGAAAAAATGAGTAAAAAATAGAATGTAATTTTCAAAAGTGTATAAAAAAGTCAATTTTTGTAATTTAGAATTCACTCTAGTTCAATCGCTAGTCTTGAATATGAAGATTAAAATGCCGTTTGGTTTTTTGATTTCAGATAAGCAGAACAGCCGCAATCTTGGTCACCGTCAAGCACCTCTTTTACTTGATGTCTTCCTGTCGGCCACTATAACTGCTATTCTATTATATATTTTGACTTCAAAAAATTTGTAAAGCTTATTTAAATGTTAATAAAGATTATGCAAAAATAATGAGATTGATTATTTCGATGCTTTGCCCGTAAAAAAATTATTGAAAAAGCCATAAAAAAAACAGCCGAGAAACTAGAGGACGGCCTTAAGCAAACATCTGTAATGTCCAATGAACACTTTCTCAATTTTGTTTCTGAGTTCATGAATCATTGATCCAAAGACGCAACTCGATGCTTCCGTCATAAGTCCCCTTACCAAAATTCCGATTTTTAACATCTCAAACGATATTCTTCCTTTCAAACACGCTGCCACTTTCATTGTCGTAAAATGGCTGCAATTGTCTTTCTCCGATATTGAAATCTTTGATGTAACGTCGAATCAAATGTTATCTCAAAATAAATATCGTTCTCAGTGGACCGAGTGCTATCATTATCGGTATTGGATACTTCTTTTTATACCTTCGCTTTTTAATTCGTTTTTTTTTTTTTTGGTACTCGAATTTGCTTGATTTCGCTTAAAATCGCTTGTCAACCACGAACAGTTGCTTGGAATTTAGTACTCGAGACTTCGCGACTGTCTCGGTACGGTGGAAAAAAAAGTGGGTTCCAAGGGGTTTACGGTATAGGAGTGACGAAGAGAGTATAGTCGTATAAATCCGAGGTGGCTCGATCGACGCGGGCGTTATCTTCGTGTTTTTTCGCTTCACTTTTTATTTTTATTTTTATTATTCCGGGTCTTAGGAACGTAGGATGGTACTTAAAACGGAGTTAAGCTAGCCTTTTTGGTTTTATTTTACGAAGGACGACCCTCACCATCAGGATCCACATCTCTCAGACGCTTATCTCATGCGCTTACTCAAAGTAGCTGGCTCGTACCTTAACACCCTGTGTGGTGTATCGAAGCGAACACCTCGCGTGCGTGCTTATCACAGGGTGATAACCTAGTGGCCCAGGATAGCGGTTATTCATCTCGCTAAAATCAATATTATCCCCTCGACGACCGCGGGTTATATGAGAAATACAACGTCGCACGAAACGATCAAAAAATTGGTATTAACATAAAATATCATACGGCGATGTCGTTAAGGATATTTCTGCCAAAGTTACGAGAGGGTGACTGTTGGATTAGCCCAGCTCAAATAAAATAATATATAGAATTAATAGTTCAATAGCAAATATTTTTACTCGTTGTTTGAGATTAAAATTTTATCTACCAGATAATTGATTTTCCCCCGCTTCCGGTTTGAGCGTAAGTTGAATAGTGCTAAAGAATTTTTCATCAAACTAGCTAAGCAAGAAAAAGTTAGAACATTGATTTGACGATCATCGTGCAAAGTACTCAAATATTTGTCCTGCAATCTCACTTTTCGCTGAGAAGCAACCGTGAAAATTTTGAATTATTTCGTACGCTTCACTCATCTCTTATAGATCGTTACCGATAGCGCACTCTGGGGCAATAAAAAAAATTGTATCCTACATTGTACTCGCCTTTCATTGGTTATCGGATACATATTTTCCCATCAACTTTTGCATCGCCCATTCGCTCGCTCGCTTCAGCAGCAGCAGGGTAAACGATAATGACCGTGGCGCGGATGCGTCGAGGTAATGGGGCAACGAGCTTAACGAGAGTTTCACGCATTTCTCCCGTCTGATGTGGGGCTCCGGCGTTGCGAAACGATCGAACAAAAGGTTTCGGGAACGATTGACTCGCCAGACGCGCGCGCATAGGTAACGTGGCTTTCTCGCAACATCGTTTTGTGTGTATCAGCCGTATCGATCGATGAACGATGATCGACCCTCCATTGAATCACCCTGATCGCTATCGCAGACCCTATCCCCCGTTTCTATCGCTCACCTTCACTCTCTCTCTCTCTCTCTCTCTCTCTCTCTCTCTCTCTCTCTCTCTCTCTCTCTCTCTCTCTCTCTCTCTCTCTCTCTCTCTCTCTCTCTCTCTCTCTCTCTTTATGGAAGATTTCTGCATCTTTCGATCGGTTCACAAATCACCCGTGATTATCATCTGCTCGTGATTCGCCCCACATAAGCTTGCCATGTATTCATGCAACATTTTTCTTTGGGCTCAGATACTGTATAACTCGATTGGCACTACTGGCCAGCTGCTTATTGGTGAAGTTAGCCCAAGAGCCGATCGCGAACTAAGCTATTAACGATATATTTGAATTTTGCGAATTTGCACTAGCCCTTTATTTCGGAGGTTAAAATCTCCCATTTATACGGACCAATTTCAATTTAATACCAGCATCTTTATAAAAAAAAGAATCTGCCAAATCAAATTGTATTAACTATCTTCTTGTTTTAGCCACAGTAGTATCAATGATGCAAGGCCTTCGATTTCAAAACAATCCAAACGAATCACCAGGGCTCGAATTCGCATCGGTGCGTAAATTTATCAATTTTTCATTGAGCCCAAAAGAGATAAAGGAAAATTGAAATTATTCCATTATTTCCATATCCCATTGATTGAGGCTCAAACAAGAATGAATATTTAATTATTAATTCGCCTCAAAGGATCGCAATAAACCCGAATTAGTTATTTTAACATTAACTTCAACAACGCTCGAACTATGCTGCTGGATCACGAAATGATGAATTACTTTCGGGATTTACATGGCTTATGTATATTAGTTCAACGATGAGTCCTGTAAATATCGAACAATATAAATATTGCTTGAAATTCACAGGATTTTTCGAAAAATTCATGCACATCGATTCTGCATATGAGTGGCCAAAAACGCCACTCGCTGAACATTCAAATAGAAGCACATTCACAATTTCCGCTTGGCCATTGACAGGTCACGCTGTACCAGCACGAATTGAAAACATCAAAGTGGCGGAGAGAGTGCAGCAAACGAAGCATGGGTGTATGTGTGTGTGTGTGCGTGTGTGTGGGTGTGAAAGCCCTGATGGCTTTCTAATAGACCCTCTCTCATTGAATATAGGTGCTGCTGGATGTTTTACATATGAGTGGCAGTGGGAAAAATATAATGGTTCGTAAATATGGAGGCTGATCGTCCTGTAAGCCGCGAATCGTTTTGCTTTTTTTTGCTAGGTTTTTACCATAAAACCTCATATATATGCAAACAATGGCATTCTTCCATGTTTGACACTGGATTATCATAGATATTCAAAAAAATGAACTCACATACACACACACACACACACACACACACACATATATAGGGATTAGTGTTTTTCCCCATTCATGATTTTTTGACATTGTGGCACATTTTGAGAGCATTCGTATTAAGAGCTTAAAAAATCTCCATCCCAAAGTTTGCATGATGGAACAAAATATACAAATTTTTCGACCACATCGTTTTAACCCATTAACGCTGAAACGTTCTAGATTTGAGGTTGCTCTTTAAAACGTTACCACAAAATGAATTTGAGGCGGAAAAAAATCCTTACCAACCTGACTTTATGTTTTCGAGGATGCTCTTTCCAATGGTGCCAATGAAAACTTTAAAAAGAAACGTTTGATATGAGAAAAATAAATTTTCACCAAGTCATTGTTCATTGGTCGAGTACATTTTTTTTTTTTTTTAATCAATTCTCCACAACTCTCAAGCCTGGATGTGAGCTTCATACCCATGTATATACATATATAGCGCCATCGGTGCCTAAACTTAAAACTACTAAGATGGGGGGAAAAAAATTTTCGCAATGGGAAATCAAAATGGCGATCTGAATGCAAATTTTTTGTTCCGCAAGCTTCACGAATTTTTCACTCGTGATAGATGCGATATTTTGAAAAATTTCTAAAACTAAAAAAAGTCTTGGAAACGATTATAGAATACATTTAAAAAATTCAAAAAATTTTTGAAAAATTGAAAAATTGAAAACTTCAACCCTTTCAGTGGCACATTCTTTTAAAAGGATACGTTGTGAAGTTACCAGAGGATATAACACGTTTTTTGAGCTGCTGAATCCAATGCCGACGTCAGAATTGGATTTTGACAGCTGCCAATTGAGCTAATTGGCATCTAACTGTCAAAATTAGACGAACTCGGTGATAAATCTCATTTTGCGTGAGGTGTCTCAAACGTGTAAAATAATGATCGATTTTTTTCCGGAAATAAAACAAAGGAATTCCTTGTTTGTTTCAGTTTTCGCGTCTTTCTTTACATTTCAAAGTAAAAAAAAGAGGATACAAAAATAGTTTCGATAAAGGACTACGAAAATTGAAAAAAAAAAAAAAAAAAACTGTCATTGACCGAAACTAGTTCGTTAAAAAACAAATGTATTGTTGAAATAATCGGATAGTGGAATGTAAAAGTGATTTCTGGACTCTCGAAAGAAGGTTAAAACACGTGTATAGCCGCACTCACATATATACATACATCGTGTTGCATGCGATAAATATAGCGGCAGCGTCCGGGTGGAGTTTGCTTGCTTTTTTGTACTCTCGTCTCTCTTTTTTTTCACCCCCCTCTCCTCACTTTTCATCTTTAAATCACCCCCTCCTTCGCTTCACTTTGCTGCATCTATAGAGGTATGCATATTGTGTGTGTATATATATATATATATATATATATATATATATAGATTTACATGTAGTGTACAGCTTTCGGGTTTTCGCACCGCCGAACGCGCGCATTCGTCCCGCGTGTAGCAGAGGCAACGTGTATTCGTACACGCCTGTCTGCCATATACATTTTTTTTAATTCAATTTTTTTTTTTGCGTTATTTCGACTGCAAGATCACGCGGACCGAGGGACAGAGAGCACAACTGGGCAAGTCGCTTTCGCGTCCAACTGAATTTACGACGAAGGGGTCCAAGACCCCCACCTCCCACCCTTCCCCCCTCTCTTTCTTCTTCTCTTGGGGCTTTATTTTAATGTACCTGGGACCCCTCGATGCGGGTATATAGAATTATACATGTATACATATATATATATATATGTATATATACGTATGAACTATAACGTGGGCCTCTATCGCGCGGTGTGCCCCGCTGTGCCGAAAAATTTTAAATATTCATAATTAAATATGCTAATGGACCACGACCACATCGACGGCGAAATAATTATCAAATCATACAATAGTTACGGGACACGCTCACGCGGCACGTCGCTCGAAGATTAGACTCATTCTTCCGTGCCGTTTCTACTTCACTCTGATGCCGTCCTATTCCTATCCCTTGTCTCGTTCATTTGGGCGTCCCAATCCTTTGGATTTAATGTTGGAAAATTGTGAGAGAGCGATGCATTAACATGAGCACTATGATAACTTTACCAGGCTCGTATAAAGAAATTCGCAAACTCGTGGGTTTCCCCATGAAAATGATATATACGTTTGGCATACATGCGGGATGTATATGTAAAATATATATGCAAATGTATGCAAATTTTATAACACATGCATCATCGAGGTAGGTACTCGGGAAACAAAATAATTTAGATCTACGAAGATCAAATTTAAATCCAAGCGGGTCAAATTTAAATCCATGTTAATCAAATTTAGATCTATGTAGATGAAATTTAGGTCTACGCATTTACTCTTCAGATCTCAATTAAATCTAGAGCCATGTGAATCAAATTTCGATCTGTGTAGATCAAATTTCGATCTAGGTATCTGATGCTCTTCAGATCTCGATTAAATCTCTCTGGATCTCAATTAGATCAAACCTAGATCTTTGTTAAATCTACTCAGATCTAAAGTAAATCTACTGATATCCAAGAATAAGCAAAAGTGTTCGAACATAATATTAGGTCGACTCGAATATACGTAAATCTATCGTTATATATGATCGTTATCCAGATATAGATATACGATTTTCTAAAATTTAGATCTATACTTGGATCAAATTTAGATCGATGTGGATCAGATTTACATCTATGTAGATCAAATGTAGATCTGCGTAGATTTACGTAATAATTTTTTAGATCTATCTGGATATAAATTTTGGAAAATCATAAGTATACCTAGATCTCAATTAAATCTATGATTTTCCAAAATTTAGATCTACATAGATCAAATTTGATCCAAAATATAACGTAGATCGAAAGGATTTTTTCACGATATTATATTTTCCATATATCATTCAATAACGCTCGACCTTCAAACCAGCTTCAAATAAACTTTTTGCAAAAAAATTTAGCCCAATAGCCCAAAAATTGCAATTAATTTGTTTCAAAAACCTTACTTTTCCCTTTAATAACTCGCATAAGCGTTCACAATTTACGGTATAAATTTCGAATATAGCTCTGAAAATTGTTACGCGCTGTATTCTCAAAACTTTTTCAAGCATACACTAATTGACCAAATAAAGAAAAAAAAAAACATTTTAAATTATGATGACCAAAAAGTCAGGTCGATTTAGTGCGAAACGCTGCATATATATATATATATACAATACATATATATATATATACAATACATATATATATACAAGTATATATCGTAGAGATCGCTCATTAGTTCGGGAGTACGGGCGCGATTGAAAAATTAATATAGAGGCGCTCGTGTGGGTATATTACTTCAAAGGTGCCTCGAAGGGAAAGATGAGTGAGCGGAGGTGGCGTAATGAAATTTTTTGTACCACTCTCGTTCCGCATCTTTTGCCCCCCCCCCTCCCCCCACTGACGTCCATTCAAGAATTCCACTCTTGTCTTCTCTCTTTATGCTTCTCGTACCTCATTGCACTCCCGTGGCGCGAGGGAGGCGAAGCTGCACTCTTGCCGGGGCTCTTGCTGATCCTCTTTCTTCATCTCCCGCACGGATGGAGAAACTAAAACAAGAAAGAAAACCCATCACCCGCACACATATATATATATATATATAAAGATATACATACATATACACGTGTATACAAATGTACAGGGCTGAACGTACTCGCACGCCGCCTTACGCACACTTGATTATCCCCCGCACACAACAACATAAAATAATCTTTGGCCACATGTCCAATAGGTATAATGGATTCCTCGCTCTCAGAGCTCACGTATTTCGTGCGGTACACATACAAGCCTACAACGCACTCATTTGCTTCGCAAAATTTCACGCTTGCTCTCGAAGGAATGTTGCAAGGGCTCGAGCTCGCGCGCATTCACTCTTGGCGCGGGGTATATAATAGACTTTACGATGTGTGTTTTGTGTGTGTGTGTGTGTGTGTGTGTGTGTGTGTGTGTGTGTGTGTGTATGTGTATTTACACACAAGAGTATTTGAGTGTTTGATCGTGCGTGCATTTTCTTACAGGACGCGGACAACCAAAGTCCCTAGATGAAAATGCAAATGTGCGTCGAAACAAAAAAAAAAAAAAACCATAACGACAACCTCGGTTCAACCTCTTATAAAAAGGGTTTAAACTTTTTCTTTCCTGCCGCTGATAGATCGTCCGATATACGAGTTTCAAGAATAATGTTAACCAAAATTTTGACTACGTGTTACATTTAAAAAAAAAAAAACAATCTGGAGGAGGAAACAATTAGCTCAACATTGTTTATCACGATCTATTGTACAACATGCTGAAATTTGAACAAAATCGAACATGCTCGAGGGGATTTCCTTCGTCAGGGTGGACAATTATACACATACATGCAATAAGAAAATTGTACTTGATTCGATCAAATATTTATTGCATTAATTGAAATTCAAAGCAGGAAGTTTCCTTCAGCCTTGCCTGGGGATTAAACTCTCTCGCGTGTTTCATTAGCAATAAAGCAGGGCGGGGGGGGGGGGGGGGGGAGTGTCGATTTAAACTTTTTACATGTAATCGAATAAATCCATGTGCTTATAACGGTAAATCGGGTTAATCGCTCTTAAAGCTCACTGTACGGTCAGACATTTGCTTGAATGTACAATTTGGTTATTACAGCCCCAGAATTCCATTATGAGCGTGCCAAAATTCACGTTTAATAGATTTATATTTACCCTCTCCTCTTATCCCGCGTGTTTACTCGTCGCACTCGCAAGATAGATGAGAGAGCATCACGTGTTTACGATGATAACCATTTCGGGCTGAGCATATACAAGGATAATCCCCTTGTTCGCCTAGACTCCCATGCATGCTGTGTCTTGCCTATACAGGAGAGTTCTACTTACGTGAGATGTTGCTCTCGTGCATGCTTTACCGTGTAGTCCGGTCATGCTAACCATTTTTTCTGCAATCGTCTACAGAATTGATTTTGCTTTTGGAAAAAGTCGAGGGGTGTCCCCTCAGTGTAAATTCAAGTTGAAGGGACGCGGAGGGCCGAGCTTCAGCCGCTGTCTTGTAAAACACGTTTTATCAAATAACTCGTGGACCGTGCATCGTACGAAAAAAATAGTTCAGATCTTTTTTGTAGGTAATGAAATTCTGTACAACTTTTATTAAAAACTTTTTTTCTGTAAAATGCATGGTTTTTGATTTATTGCCCGGCAAACTTTTTCAAACATGGTTATTGCTAAATATATAGTTAACGGTTGATGCAGCAGTGGAAAGTTTGCCACGCTATGAATAAAAAACCACGCACTTTACAGAAAAAAGTTTTTTTAAAAAGTTGCAGAGAATTTTATTATTTACAATGAAGGTTTTTACTATTTTTATCTTTCACGAGATATCTGATACAACGTGTTTTCTAATATGGCGGCTGAAGCACGATACCCCACGTCCCGCTAACTTGAATTTACACTCAGGGGACACCCCTGAACCTTTTTCAAAAGCAAAATCAATGCTGTAAAAGTTTGTATTATGAACCTACTTTTTTGGCTAGAATGACTGGACTTTCTCATGAGTAGACTGATCTCCCACCCAATGGTTCGCAAATTCTACTGCCGAATTTTCGATATCTCATTTGCCTCGTTGCAGATTTTTATTCGAATTCATTGAGTCCTCCATTTGTCAATCATTTTCGGGATATTGCTCATTTTTTCTTCCTCATAGAGGAAGCTTTGTTTTCATGAAAAAAAAAAATTTCCCGATTTTCATGCCAGAGTTCCTAAAACGTATCAGAATTCCTAAAAAACACATTTATAAAGATATCGGGCTAAATTTTTGTACACAGATAGACTAGGGGACAAGGATATTTGGTCTTGAATTTGGCAAGAATCGCTGGAGCCGTTGAAATTTTTAAAAAATTTGAAATTTTCGAAGAATGTTGGTTAGCCCTCTAACTTTCGTAAATTTGAAGATATCTAGCCAAAAATTTTTATAAAAATAGGCTAGGGGATGAGGATGTTTGATATCAAATTTTGCAAGAATCGTTCAGTGGGTTAAAATTTCATGAAATTTCGAAATTTTCGAAAAATCTACATGATCGCTCCAACATTCGTAAATTTGAGATTATTTATCCAAAACTTCTCAAATAAATACACTTATAGAACAAGGATTTTTTATTTCGAATTTTAGCAAGAATCGCTCGAGGGGTTCGATTTTAATAAAAATTTTGAATTTTCCGAAAAATATCCGTGATCGCTCCAACTGTCGCAAATGTAAGATTGTCAATTCAAAAAAAAATTACATTATCACGCCAGGAGAAAGAATATTAAATTCCGGAAGGAGAAATCGAATTTAGAAAACAAGCGTGCAAAATTGGGAACTTGCATATTATTGCTTCCTCATTACAAAGCTTTCCGTATGAGGAAGCCAAAATGAAACTATGAAACTACGAAAACCATCTCCTCATAGAGGTAATCTGTGTAACAAGAAAGCAATGTATGAGTTAACAATTTTTTTTTTATCGCTCTCTCGCAAATTCACCAACATCTGATCTAATTGAATTATAGGAGCTTTTGTGTTGGCCAAGGTCCTCGAACTATCATTCAGTTGTCGTTCAATGATGACGCAAATTAACACCGCTATATATTCTGTCACTCCGAATGAAATTGGCCGTCGATGTATTTATCTGCGTGGTTAATTTCTTCGACTGCTGAGAGAGCATACCCAAAGTTAAATGGTTTTGGCGAATTTGCACCAAGCACCAACATTCTGCATCCCATACATTACAGCATGTGTATATGCTATAGCATATAGATGCTGTATTTCGACAAGTGTATGCATAAATACACTTGTCGAAATATGACGCTTGCATGCTTCGGCACACTGGTACTTTTAATTATGCTTTTTCTCGCCGGTTCTCGCAGACGCGCAACAAACCACAAAATTAGGGTGATGGCCGAAAATTATTGTTCTTTCGCATGATGGTTGACGCGTGTATGTGCTACGAACACACACGTGCACGCACACACACATAAAAGGGTTTCATCGGCGGGGATGTGAGAGGCCGGGAGTGCCGATTGTTCCGTTTACATCGGTAAGTTTTGCTGTCAAAAAGGATTGCGCTCGGGGAGAAAGAGCGCACGCGGGGTGGTATAAAAGAAGAGAGCAAGAACAGGCTTGATATAGCGTGCCGAGAGAGCATTAAAGTTCCAACACAATCCACCGGGGCAAATGAGAGCCCTGGCTCCGTTTACATGCCAAATGAACGCTCGTGAGCTCTATCTGGTACATACGTACACGTATAAATATGTATATATGTGTACATGAGTAGGTGTGTGTGTGTGTGTGTGTGTGTGTGTGTGTGTGTGTGTATAGTACAATATTGCTCTCAGAGAACGAGTACTAGCCATCCGGAGACTTCCCCCTGATGGACTTTACACACGCTTCCGAAATTTCCAATTCCTCGAACTTTTGAGCCGCAGTGCAGAGCTCTCTCTTGATTCTCTCTCTCTCTCTCTCTCTCTCTCTCTCTCTCTCTCTCTCTCTCTCTCTCTCTCTCTCTCTCTCTCTCTCTCTCTCTCTCTCTCTCTCTCTCTCTCTCTCTCTCTCTTTCTATCTGTCTCTCTGGACGAGATTTTAGTAAGCTGTTCGATCGAAAACATTGCGAGTAAAAGGCTCATTGAAGCGGCTGTTGAAATCATCGCGATCATTGACGTGTACTTATAATATAGGAACGCTCGATACGCGAAGCCTCATGGATATTTTTACCTATATGACATATGCCCTGTATATATTATGTTACGTCGAAAGGTCAACTTATCAGGATTATTATTAATTATTCGAACTCGTGTCATGCTGAATCTGACTGCGGCCCTTGAGTCGAGGATTCTCGCTTTACCACATGGAGAAAAGTATTATACAAGTCATTGATTTAAAAATAAATATAATAGCTCGGTGACTCACATAAGCCCCATTAGAGGGGATCGTATCGTTGAACAAGTTTCTGATATATTGCATTGAGCTAAATTTTACTATTACTAGAAAATAAAATAAATAGTGAGTAATAAATAAATATTAGATGATAAATAATAAGTAAATATTAAATTGTTTCATTCAATGAGTTTTTGAAATGAGTTTATCAAATGAGTTTAAAGTATGCGTATAAGAAACAAAATATAAGTACTTAGAACTTACGAGATGTACACATAAAAACTTAAAAAGTATTTGATACTTGACGTACTTTTAGTACTTGGTACCTAAATTACTTGGCACCTTGAGTACTTCAAGTATTTACGGTACTTGTTACTTGAAATGCACGAGTACTTCAAGTACTTACAGAACTTTGTACTTGAAGTACTTACAGTACTCTGTACTTGAAGTAATTACAATATTTACTTCAAGTACTTGCGGTACTTTGTACTTGAAATACTCACAGTACTTACTTCAAGTACTTACAGTACTTTGTACTTGAAATACTTACAATACTTACTTCAAGTACTTACAGTACTTGAAGTACTTGCAATACTTACTTCAAGTACTTGCAGGACTTTGTGCTTTGTACTTGAAGTACTTTCAGGTACTGTTCCCAGCTCTGGTTTTATCCAACATTCAAAATTCAAAATCTTACGAAAAATTATAAAGCAAATTTTCTATTGATATAAAAATTGATAGTAACATTTTGTGCCGCTCCTCAAAGCGATATATAGGATTAGTTTATTTTCAGTTTCTCATGAGATTCGATTAAAAAAAAAAGTAATCATGAATTATTTCGTCCACAAAATTATTAAAATCCGTTACAAGAGAACAAAATCCCAAGTTATTGATCACGTTTTGGGGAAAAAAAAACGATTCCGCACTGAAGATCTTTTTACAGTAATTCCTCATAATTATTGAATGAAGAGAGGATTAGAAACGATTTTTTTTTTTAATACGAATTGCTTCAATCCCTGCGGCAAACTAAGCCCATACAATATTGTACAGTGTGTAATAGACTTATTTCTCGAATTCCATTATCGAAATTTATTCAAGAAATTTATTCCATTCCCAAATTTATTCAATATGATATTAAGGCAATAATTAACGGCGCATCTACCGGTACAAGTACGCAATATTTTATAAAAAATGTATGCCCGTTATGTATAATTGATTGTTAATAAATAAATAATACATATTACGTATAACAATTTCTCACAAACAGAAGCACGCGTTATGCATAATCGAAATTTCTAGAATAATTATTATAAAAATAATTGTACTTTAATCGAACTTTTCGGACGATCTAAAGAATTCTCGAGTTTCCGTATAGTTATGCGGGGTGTCTCGTGTATTATATTTATGGCAAATGAGCGACATGAGATCGATTCTCATAAACTAGCCGTGTCTTCGTCGCACCGCGGGCAATATCTACGACCCCGTGAAATCGAATTAATGCACACTTTGGGTACGTGTCACTCCGTATTACGAAGAGTCAGCGGGAGCTATGTAAGTGTGTGCGAGTGTGTATGTGTGTGTGTGTGTGTGTGTATGCTGGAGAATCATCCAAGAGCCGTAGGCCGCCAAGATCGCCTCTTCCTTCAGCCTTAAATCATCGTATTAACATGTACGGCTCTCGGCCGTGGCGAATACATGAAAATGTTAAACGCGCATGAAGACCGTCATGAAGCGGCCCATGACACGAAAGCTTTACTCCCCTTTTTTTCTCTCTCTCTCTCTCTCTCTCTCTCTCTCTCTCTCTCTCTCTCTCTCTCTCTCTATCTGCAAGCATTTCATATGCGATCCAGGACGACCGGGCGAGAAGCTGGGAGAACGCGATAAAAATCGAATGATTTAACAGTCGCTCCGGTGAATATTGTGACGGCGTGGAACACGCTACAGCGGTCCTGCGATGTTGCCGCGGGCCAATAAATTTCGAGTGAATATGGGCTGCTTTTGTGCAAATTTTTTTTTTTTTTTTCCTGTATTTTCTCCGTCAGGTATTCTCGGACGATTTTCTTGATGGACACGATCAGAGATTAGCTAGCATGAAAACGGAAGAATTATTTGAAATAATTTTCCAATGTTTCAGAAAACAATTGTTCTTAGGAAAACTACATTTGCTCCATTTGCAAAGGAAATCCTACTTTGCAGCTATAGTTCACGATAATCTACATGGCCAGTACTTTTATAGACTTTTATTTTTCTCAAATCTCATATACTACTTTTAAAGTTTGGTTCTCGAGTGATCGAATGAGGCTGTGATTTTCGTGTGACGATTGAAAAAATTGTGCAACCGAAATTTTTGCCTTAAACTTTGCTCTGTTGGTTCTGATAACTATTTATGCACTTTAATTACACTTTAAAAATTACAACTGGCATACATATACAAATAGTTCAGAGGCGGGTCAAACTAAATTCGGTTTAATTCGAGCTCTTTCAAGTTTTCTTGTTGCAACGGAGCATCGCGAACATTTGGAATTACAAAAAGGGGGATATAGATTTGATGATTTATAATTCGTTCCGTTATTCCGTATGAATGTACCCGCGGCTACCATTTTGCTGTGACAAAATTGCACGATAATCAATATTGTATCACGGCGATATATATACGACCGATCTCTCGGTTCATGGAAATTTATCTGTGATATGTATCAACTGTATACCAAGCGGTTTGTATAAGCTGATCTCGCCCAACAATACACGTCAATTTGGTCGGTGTTTCGTCGTGCATTATAGCGTGTTTAACTACAGAATGGGCGCACTTCCGCAAGTCGAGAAATCCTGACCACGATGATAAATAGGCGCACGGATTGACCTTTATTTATATGATAAACAGCACCTGACCACACGAGCCTATCTCTCCTGCCGTGTACACCTTTCATATAATTGTGTATATATATATATACTCATATTCCGGTATAATAAGCTCATTAATCAGTTCGAGTAGTCTATGTATATGTAAGTAAAGGAGACCATGTATATTACATTGTTAATTAATAGTGCACTGCATTCACCATTATTCTATCCATATGCTACTTTTGTTCTGCGTCTTTTACCATTTTTATCGTATACTCTTTTCAGCATTCGATCAATGTATCATCTTTAAAGTGTTTTGATTTAACTTTGGTGTGATTTTTTTTAAAAATCATTCCATCAATTCTGTACTTCAATTTTCTCAAAAATCACCATCGCCAAATAAGCATCTGATATTAAGTCTGATACTCTAGCGTGCTCGTTTATTTTTTGCTCTTGTAATTTAGCTTTAATAATGAGGAAAATATAATTACAATGAACATCTCATAACGTAAATAAAAAATTATCGACTTTTTCGTCGTAATAATCTAATTTTTGAATTTTTTCCACGCAATAATTTGTAGCATGCGTTTCGGAACATGAATTTTCTATTCCAGGATACACTGTTCGTATATATTCTCGTCGAGCTGCGCGTCCATTCGAAATTTCACGAATAAACTTTAATTCAATTGATTCGTTATATTGTATTTTCATAATAATTCATCCGAGAATCCGTATAAATATACAGACCCTATACTCTATTCTATGAGTCTCGCTTTCCATCATCCAGTTACGATTTATTGACCCGTGCAATTTCCGCCTAGGTACTTTAGCAACGTTAACTTCGTTGCACCCGCGCCATTGCCGCTGTGTGCGCGAACGCGCACTATGACATTCACCGCTCTTACACTCTAATGAAGAAGGGGGTTCACCTAACGAAAGGGTTGAAATGTTTGATGCGAACGCGGGTGTGAGGCACAAATCGAATTATCGAGAGTTAGATGGAGACGACGGAACTCCGATATGCATCAGCGAACCGACGTGTCTCTATTCTCTTATTTCGTTTTATACATATCTATACATATATATATATATACATTTTTTTTCTCCATCAGTTGCGGCATGGCGACAACACGCCTTGATTATTTCCTTTGTCTTATTCTATGCGAAGTAACGAAAGTATATTTTACTGAAACAAAATTTCTACAATTTGATAAAAAAAAAATATATATATATATATATTAATTTCATTTCGATCGAAAGCATTTTATTTAATTTTGATTAAAACGAATGGACAATTAAATTTAATCGTGCATGATTTTCGATTAATTTCTAATTGTACATTAAATGAATTTTCAGCGGATAAATAATTTTTACTAAAATTCATAAAATAAGAAAATTTATTAAGATGCGATTATGAATAATTGTCATAAAACGAGAAATATAATTCATTAATGGTGCGCGATCGTTTTAAATTGTTTCTGTAATCGCACATCCAGAAATATATAGGTGTCTGTGGAGAAACTGTCCGTATGGAAATATAGATGACCGAATAAACGAGAATACGAGAGAAGGATCGAAAAGAAGGATGAACAGTGTTTTATTGGTGAGAGGCGTAAACCAGTAAAAGTGTATTTGCAAGATTGGTGCTTTCACACCGCGAAACTTGTAAGAATAAAGAACGACGTGTGCCGGAAAGCTCGAACACATAAACCGTCGCGTGTGTGAGATGACGACGAAGAGTAAGTCATCTGTATGTTAAGATCCGGCAAACCAGCAACACTCTTTACACCCCGGCAATCCTTTATTGCCCGCAATAAAAAGCTCTCCCGGTGGCCTGCATGTGTAAGAGTCATTCCATGAAAAATCGACCTGTATACTCGTCACTCTATCGCAATATTTTTAGAAATTTTTGTTTCTGGCATTTATCAACCATCCTTGAACCCTCTGTTATATTATTTCTTCGCTCGCGCGATACGGTCCATTGCATTGACGCGGGTCCACACGCGTTTGCACATGCAGTCATCCAAGCACGTATACGCACACGCGGATGAAAAATAAATTCTGTATAAATATATACACGTAGGAATTGCGAGTTATAGTGGTACCCGCGGTCGTAATAAAGGATAATTGAGTTTTCAAATAATTCCTTTTGATTGCATCTACTATGCGATGTTGCGGCGGACATGTATACTTGGTGGATGAAACATAGTACAGGTAATTACAGACCACCTGATCCGAAAAAAAGAGCAGGTGTCCGTTGGGCCCGGGCTCAAAGAGGGGGGGGGGGGGGGGGGGAGAGAAAGGGGCCCAACGGACTATGCTGAGAGATCGAGGTGTGAGGTTCAAATACTTGGACCGCCCTAATAGCTTCAGGGTTACAGGTCTTTCTTCTAAACTGGAAGGAGAACGCGGCGGCCGGTTCTTCTTTTGCAATTCTTGTTTCATTTTTTTTTTTTTTTTTTTTCACCGGGGCCCCCGAAGAATATACCGCGCGGTGTAGCTCGCCAGGCAGCAGCAGCAGCAGCAGCTTCGAGAGACTCTCGAAGAAATAAGAAAAAGTCCCGGAGCCGAGAGACCAACACGTATAGACGTGTGCCCTGCAGCGTGTAGAGGCAACCGCAAAATGAAACGCTCTCTCACACTCTCGTGGGCACACACGCCCTGAGAGACCCTCTTCTCTGTATATGGCTTTTATTTATATATATATATAGGTATGCCTGAAACATTATCTTGTGAGGGCTCGGAGTATGCACGCACCACACTACAGCAGCAAGGCTTGTATTGTACACACAACTATCGCCTCTATCTGTCGAGGGGGCTCTCTCTCTCTCTCTCTCTCTCTCTCTGGCTTGTTGCACGCACGCGAGCTGAAAGATTGTACGATATTTTCGACGTGTGAAAATTTCGACGAAGGTCTTCACGCGCTTCGATCGGTCAACGGGCAAAAGAAGTCTCTCGCGAGTCGTTTCTATATACTGCAACAGGGGAGGTCCCGGTACGCTGCACCCGGGTAATTGCAAGTGTATGTGCGTGTTTTAAAGGCTCGAAAGAAAAAAAAAAAAAAAAAAAAAAATTAAACATGTTCATAGATATGGGGATATTCTGCGCGAAGTTGCACGGATTTTTTTAGCCTGGAGTCAGCGATTTTTTATGCACTCCTCGAATTCACGTTCTTTGGATCATTAAGAGTGTATGTGTGTGTGTGTGTGTGTGTCTGATGGTTAAAGTTCCTAATTACAGTTGGTGAAGAAAATACCATGTCTGACAATTTAATTATACAATAATTTCATATCGTAACTTCGAGCCTTATAGTAAAAGAAATTTATCCAGGCCATTTAAACCGCAGAATTGTAGTCTTCGTAAGTGAATATTAATAATAATATATGTGGTGGCTCTCGCCATCATCACACTTCGTTGTGCTGCATTTTCTTTATTTTGTTAAAAATCGATGTCGTATAACTTTCGTACGTACATTTGTGAGAAAGACGTGGAGTGCGAGGGGAAAAGAAGCAAAATATGCTTTGAAAAATATAATAATCGTATCTCGACGATCATTTCGTTGTTTCGCTTTGAAAGTGGATCCACCCAAACGACACGAAGACCCAAATTTTCGTGTTTAATTGTACTTGTAATGATAAAATAGGAAATTCATTATTTTTCTGCCCGCATATAACGAAATTGATTCGTCAATGTATAGTAAAACATTATTTGCGCATAAAACGTCGTATCTCCTTCGATACTGCGGTCATATCCTCTGTGTTCATCGATGTCTGGGTAAATTTCCGTATTGGTGGAATATATACAGAGAAAGAGATATCGCTGTATGCAGTATCAGCGGCCGAAATTGATGAGCCTTTAATTAATACAGTGCCTCCGATATATACCGCCGACTCCATAATCCAGGGCTTATTCGAGTTGTATGGATGAACCATGTTCCCGTATGACTCCCCAACTTCGTCACATACGCGAGCGTGAATAATACCTCCAGGGTGTAGGTGCGTTGCGGGTTCTAGACTGAGTAAACCTCCCTCTGCGGCCATAGAGACGGGAGCGAGTTCTGAGTGAGTGAGTGAGGGAATAGAAAGTAAGAGCGTACCAGCTTGCACGCAACGAGCCATTGCATCGAACGAGCCTCGATATACGCATTGATCGTTCGGTCGGTTGTTACGTTTCATCGTGCGGTCCCGCTTGCATGGCATGCATATTTCCTCACCCTCTATCTCTCCGTAGCGTCATAAACGCCGTCTTTTAGTAATGAGCATCATGGCGAAAATTGTAGGGATCCTTTCGAGGCTATTATATTATACCGCGAGGCCAAGTCCGAGAGAGCTGAAAAAAGGATGAGAGTGATGGGTCGCACATCTGAGACCACCGAGAGCGCCAGCACATAAACGCATGCAGAAAAATTCCACGCAATAAAGTTCGTGACAACTGAACACTCGCACGACATGTAGACGCAGATATACATTTACAACTCTACTCGAAACTCCAGTAGCCACTGGCATCTCTACCAGAATTTAACCTTCCCAATCAAGCCTACCAAATTACAAGTTTACCGCGAAACATGCAACTCTACCACGTTCGAGCAGCTGCTAACATCTGTACGCAATATCATCTATGCCCAATAAAATCTCTACTCAACAACATCCCTAACCAATGACGAGTCTTCTCAATAAGATCTCCACGCAATATCATCTTTACCCAATAAAATTTCTACCCAATACCATCTTTGCCCAATAAAATCTCTACTTAATAACATCCCTGCCCAATAACGAGTCTTCTCAGTAACATCTCCACGCAATATCATCTTTTCCCAATAAAAACTCTACCCAAAACCATATTTGCCCAATAAAATCTCTACCCAATAAAATGTCCACTCAATAACATCGTCACCCTATGACATCTCTGCCTAATAACATCTCTAGACAGTAACATCCCTGCCCAATAATATCTCTACCCACACTCAAAAAAAAGTTTGGTTGTGACAACCAAAGTTTCGTTGGCGCAACAAAATTCGTTTGTTAACATGTGATCTACAAAACGTTTTGTTGGCGACATGGGTATCGTTTTGTTAAACACATTTTGTTGCCGCAAGCAAACGTTTGATTGCGCTATGGAATGATTTAGTTACCTTAACCAAACAATTTTGTTGAACGGACATATATATTTTGTTGGCTCAACAAAACATTGCTGTTCGAAACGCTATATTTTATGTATGTAGAACAAAGCAATTTTGTTGCAGCAACAAACATATTTTGCATACAGGGCAAATCATTTTTGTTGCAGTAATAATCGTATAGTGCATGGGGATAATCAATGCTCTCCGCTATAATATTGCTAATAAATATTTAAAAAATGTGGTTCTCTAATTAACTTCCAAAATGCTTTCTCACAGAGCGCATGCAGAGGAAGCTTTTTCCGTGAAAAAAGTTCAGAATTTCATGACAGAATGTTTTAGGCGAGGCTAAGGATCAACGTAACCTCAAAAACCTTCGAGCAGATTTTTCGCGCAGATGCTTTGTTAGATTGAAAAATAACAAATGAGCCCATCTGAATGATTGTTAGACGCTTTCTCATGAAGATTTGTTAATTTTTTAGATTTTTTTAATATCACTGTTGGCTCGAAAAAATATATTATCACCATATACATGCACACTCGAAGCATTCACGCGGTCGTAGAACGATTGTTGCACACCACGCGATACCAAAGATGCTACAGTATTGCCGGCGTGACAAATTTGTTGGGCGAACGTAACGTTTGGTTGCGCCAACAAAACGTTTTATTCCGACAACTATACTGTTTGGTTAGAAGCCGATAGTGTGTCTGACGGGCACGGGTTGCGGTGTTCATGAAGTTTTTGTTACGACAACAAAACATTTTTGTTGTCGACTTTTATTTTTTTTATTGTCTCAACCAAATATACAGATGGGTCGAGGTCTTCTTATTGTATCGTTCGCCCAATCCAATAATTTTGTTTGCATTACAAAATAAAGTATGTTTTGTTCCAACAACAAACAGTGTTGGTTGTATCAATGAAATGTGATTAACAAAATTAGGACGATGTTGCCAACAAAAAGAATTATTTTTATTCATTGGTCGCAACAAAATGTTTGTCCTACGAACAAAATTATATATTGGTCGTAACAAAACGCAGGCAACAAATGAATTTTGTTGCCGTTACATTACCTTTTTTTTCAGTGCAATAACATCTCTGCCCGATAACATCTCTACCCAATAACAATATCTGCCTAATAAAATTTCTACCGAAGAAAATCTCTACCCAATAACATCTGCACCCAATAAAATTTCTATCCAATAACAGCTTTACCCAATGAAATCTCTACCCAATGATATGTCTACCTAATAACATGTATACTTAATAAAATTTATACTTAATAACATCTCTACTCAATAACATCACTACGTAATAAAATCTCTACCCAATAACATCTCTGTGTAATTATATCTCTACCCAATAACATCTCCATCAGAATTGTAGATTAAAAAATCTGAAAGAAAATTGTAGATGTTCTAGACACTCAGCAATAAAAAAAAAACAATTACAAACTTTTTTTCCGGGAAATTGAATTCTTCGGAACAACGCGAAATTGTGGCGATTCAGTTGGTATGGAATTGACAACAAAATATTCCATTGTTTAATCGTGAGAGTGAATGTTACTTAATTATACGTTACGTTACCACCCTTGAAATTCAAACCAAAAAAAATTTGATAATTCCTCAACTACTCGTACGCATATTATATCATGGTGATCCGTAGCGAGACACTTTCATTTATTTGATCAATACTCGAAATATACCGTCGCGCATTCGTCGACACGATAAACACGAGAATTTATGCGTTATGGACCGATCGTAAAACTTCAAAACGATATCCTGATGCGAACTCCGAAGAGAATGAGGCGAATGTTGAAACAGTTGATTGTGGGGGTGTACCTCAATCGTCAAGAGAAGGCCGAGAGGATATACTCGACTTTTTGGTACAGGCTAAAGATGGTAATGGAAATGATTCTTTACTGTGATATCTTCGTAAGAGGCCGGATCGGCCTCGCATGGGGTACGCCTATGGGCATAAAGAGCACGCCGGACTCGCAATGTTTTTATTTTTACTTGTGTTCTTCAAAAAAAAAAAAAAAATCATCTTCAAAACCATGCTCATTTTGGCCGCGCTCCCCATACACTCGGTGCATTATAAAAGACTTGCCCGTTCAACGAAGGTAATCAATAATGACTTAATGTCCACCAATAACGGACGCCATGGGTGGTTCGTCGGTGCTTTCGTCTCTCTCGTTCGACGATCATCTCACCGTTCATACGGAGGAAGAAACACAGAAGTACAAAACGAGAATGGGACGTGGAAAATATTTCCTTTCAGGACACACTTACGACTTTCTCTTATACATAGAATTTTTTTCAAATACGATTAAACAAAAAAATTTGCGTTTATTCAGCAACCGGGATTCCCGTTTTCTTCCCTTATATCACGATCGCTAGAGATTTTTTTTTTTTCTATTTTCGATTCACGTTGGAGATAAACAACAATGACAATAGAGGTGGACTAAAGAACGTTGAACCGCAGCGATATAAAGCGTAAAAAGGTTCACGAGAGTTGAAAGGGGTATACATAAGATTTGCCCATCAACCCTCCATAGCTTGCTGTGTACACACACGGGGGTGATGGGAGATTGTGTACTACCAGCTATGCATAACCCATCGCGTACACACATGAGGCATTCTACCCCAACCCAACCTACGCTTGACTCTTGACCCCTAGAATTTTAACCAAATGTAAAAATCTGAAAAAATTATGGAAATTACTGTAAGCCAATAAAAATGAAACAAATGGTACAGAAATTTCGTCATCCGACCGAGGATTATTAATAATTTTTCAGCTGAACTAATGAAATAATCGAATTGTTGAAAAATCATGTACCATTCAAATCCAAGCAGGGAAAGGTGATGCAAAACCGGCAACCAGAAAAAAAAACTGGCTAGTTGGTATTTTCCAAAAAGTTATGATATGTTATGGTTGTTTATTGGTTGCTCTTGGTTACCGAAGCTAACGGAGCACGTAGCGACCAATTCAATGGCGTCCCCGAATTTCTCGTTAGGGGAGAGCAGGGCAAAGCGGACAGTGGGGCAAAGTATGGGCACCACTACGTAAAATTGAAGACTTCAATTTTTTATCCTCCAAAAATCCGTTCTCTTTATAAAAAATTGACGAAAATTGTTTAAAATAATTTTCGAAGACAAAAGTTTGTTGCGATGTTTTTAAAGAATTTTCTCAGAAAAAAAAAAGTTTTCGTAAACATTTTTGTCTCAATTTTGACGCATTGGTCCTTTTTTCATTTTAATCCGATTTTTTTATTTATTTTTTCGTTGTTGCATTAAATTTGTATTTATATAATTTTCTTTTCGTCATTCGATCTTGCCTCACAGGCCAATTTTGCCCCACCTTCCCCTCTACCTCAACTAATCGAGTAAAAGAAGAAAGAAAAAAAAATGTGCGAATTAAAACTGCACATACGCTGCATGCTTCCTATAATATTTTGCAGAATTACAACTTCTACTTCCATCCCAGAATAGTTGAGAATTATTCTCGACTTTTTAATTTGCTCCCCTCCAAGCTTGATTGAACTCGGATTCTTCAAAACTAAAAAAAAAATCTCTGTTCGGAAAATCTGAAAAAAAAAAACACTGAGATGGCATTCTTTCCAAAAATTTCACTGTACGAAAATTCGATAAAAATGTCAGTGGACCCCAATCCAATCCACGCTATATTTTCATATTCAAACGCGGTTTTTTGATTTTTTTATTTCTACGTTTTTTTTAAAATTTTACCACTCTGCGTCTCACAAGGTGCCTTTTATCGGGTTGTAACGATAATAGAACACGTAGGTCCAGTTGGGATGAAATGCCTCATACATGAACACGCATATATGTATAATATCAACGTGTACGCTCGATCGCTTCCGACCTGCGCGCGGATAGCAGCGTGATAAATTTCTCCCGTTCGCGATCCAGACGAACTTTGCCATTCAAAGTTTTGTGCAGAAAAGAACAAGAAGAAGAGAAAAAAGGCCGTAGAAAAAACAGGAAAACGAGGAAATAAGCACGGTGCACAACGAAGGGGGTAGATAAAGTGTGCAGGAGGAATGATAAATATACACACACACATATATATATATACTATATATATATATATATATGTGTGTATATATAGCGAGTGAAGAGGGGTGCTATCGTCGCGAACGGTCATCGTCTGTAGCATCTGGAAGAAATCCCACGCGTTTGAGAGTCTCAAGTCTCAGCATGCTTACCAATATTAGTAGCCGCGTAGTTATATATCCTCGACCGTCGACCGTCCCTCGCGTTTCCTTGGAATAAGATACGAGAATCTATGAAGATAATGCACATCGGCGTTTTCATCGACATCGGCGTCTCGGTGTCGACAACCCTCTCGTCCCCTATCCTATACATATATGTATTCATAGACCAGGTACGTATACAATCGCTGAAAGTTTCGTAAAAGCTTATAATTGAGTTTATATACCATCGAGACTATACTGCCGCACGTATTTCATCGCGAACTACACCGGATACAATAGAATTTCAAACTGCAGACACGTATAATTCTCTCGTCAACGCCGGTGAATTTTTAATTTTTGCAATTTCAGCGACGATGTATAATCGCCCTTGCGCATATATACTGTATGGTATATATACCTGCGCACAGACCGATGACCCCACTTAAATAATTTCAACGCTCATACGAATCGTAAAAGAAGCGCATCATCATCAGCGAAGAACGGAAATTGGTCGGGGCTTGAAATACTTCTTAGCTACAGCGAGAGTTATTGATAAATGAGTTCGATCGTCGCCAATAAATTCGTCATTGAGAAAGCTCGAGTCAATGTTCTTGAAGACAGCGAAGCCCAGATTTTTCTGAGATTGAACATAGCAGGACATGAATTGAGTCGTTGCGTGATTTAATTCAGATATGAATGAAGCAGCTGTCGAAATTACAGAATAGCAACGTTATATATGCAGAAAAAAAGAAACGTTCAGGACGATTAACTCACACAAAAATGGCGTATTTAATGCGAATAATCGACGAGTGACACTTTCAAGCTGGATTCTAAAAGTTGATATTCAGTCTGATCCAGATCGATGCGCTTTTCTTGTTCCTTTTTTTTTTAGATACTTGTGATTTATGTTTTTTACGCACTGGATTAAGCTCCAGACGTGATTACAGTAATTATATGATACTCGTGAGAGATGAAGACTGTGCATGGGCTACTCAATGACTGTACCTCAACACACACCTTTATTCATACGAGTATTGTAGACAGAAATGTTGGTGTCTCTCATGGTGCGAGGAAGATGGCCGAACATTTCTCATTATAGTATTTTATTCAAGAACCCGGGGAAAAACCAGTTACTTTTTTAGCCGAGAGATGAGTTTTATCAGCATCGGCACAAATGAACGAACACGACTTTCAAGAGCGTTATGGAATAATTATACTGACACAATTATTCGGGATTGTGTCTGTAAAGCTTTAACACATTTGCTAGTTCTCATCTTATCGGAAATTCAACTGGTTCGGTCCATGAACTCGATACTCTTTTTAAGAAGAGAGAGAAAGAGAGAGAGAGAGAGAGAGAGAGAGAGAGAGAGAGAGAGAGAGAGGAACTAAAAAATCCCAATTTCGATATTTGAATGAATTTTACATTTAAATATATTCCATCTCTGTATAATGTTTTAGGATAGGTAGAAAATTCGTGCAAACAGAGAATTCTAATCGTCAGATTATGCCAAAGGTCGATAAGTTGCCGGATGGTTTCTCCGGCTAGTTTAATGGTGTATAGAGATACAAGAGCAGACAAGTCGCGGCTATACATACGTATACAGCCGGATCTCGTCTGCTCTCGTCTTTTAATACGTCTGCGTATGTATACATAGGTATCCTACACGTTGGCGAGTAGCACAGTCGAGACGAGACGGGAAAACAATCCGGCAATAATAATTATCTCGATGACTTACCAGGATCGGTTGGCGGAGTAATATTCTAGTAAAGGGCTCGGGGAAACGAGATAATATATATATATATATATTGTAACGAAATGACAACGCGGATATTTGTTTTCGGGGCGGATTTATTAATTACAATATGATCCCTGATCGCTTATCACAGTACGGCCGCACATCATGACGTTTTTCCCGAGACTCCTAAACAACTGAAGGTTCGATCGTCAGTTCGTCAGTTCTGTCAATGACGAGCTCGCTTGTCGTTTCTTCTATCCTGTGTATTTTATTAGGCTACTCTCCATGTTCATAACACTATCCTCCCCTACGAAAAAGTTGTCGTCCCGACAACTTCACTATCTATTTAAGAATTCTCTCCTCCTGGGAGTTGCCGCCCCTACAACTGCCTAAATGTCCCTATGATGTGTCATGGTCCATCGTTCTAAACTCGATCTGAAATACGTAGCCTACACTGTCCTGACATTTGTCCATGTCCTCAGGGAAAACCATGACGAAAAAAACCTGAGGTAGGACAGTGTTCACAAGCTAAATAATTATATGCTATATCCAAATGATCACTGTTCTAACCGTCCTTTACTTGATCTGTCAATATCCCGAGTTAAAATAAACACATTCCTTCAATAATTTTCATCTTCAAATTTCTTCTTTCCTTCCTTTCTCTCATGTAAATCTCTTCTTATGCCAACCATCACCAAAATATGACAGGAATGGTCCGAACTCGGGATCAAAGAAAATCTGTAATAGATGAAATAAAAGCGTAGACTTCTGTACGCACCAATATTTTTCCTCCATTTCATTTTTTTTATTCTGTCTATTTCTATTATCTACCTATGATTTAATTATTTTCAATTGCATTTAATCTACGTATTGTCTAAATTCAATGTTTTTCTTTACGAAATTCTTTAAAAATTGTTTAAGGTGGCTTTCCTAGCGTCTATATAACTCCATGTAAATAACTTCAATTTTACTATATTGATGTATTTATTTTATTTACTTTTTGAAACTTTATTTTCTTTGTAAATCTTGACAAGGACCTCAAAAAAATCAGCCATACTATCCGAGAATATTTTCGGACCTGGATTTCCCCATCAAAAACTCTTTTCTCTTTCTGCAAGCCATCCGGGAATGAAATAAAAAAAAATATAACCTATCTATCAATTCTGACCCCAGCAATTGATCACAGTCTTTTTCAAGACAAAAATTAAATGGCGACTCCTCGGCACTAAGCCCGTCAGGCAGCCCCTACTCCCTATTTCCCGGTGCCCAGAACAAATATTTCATGGCCCAAGCCAACGTGCCTTATCAATCACTGAAAATCCAGTCCTAGATAACCCGAAAGAGCATAACCTCTTCCTCCGAAGTCCGTTGATTAGATTTCACCTATGAATTCTTATTCGTAGAAGGGCGTCATCGAGACGTCAATTTATTCTTTTTCAAATTGTATAACCGCTCAATTGTAAATGCTACTGGGAGTGCCGTTAAGACCTCAATTTTGTTCATAAATAACTGTTATTCATTCGCAAGATTTCTTATCTATCAACAGGTCATCAAGACCTTACTTTTGGTAAACTTTGATTTGTATAATTTTCTTCATAAATATCAATCTTAGTAAATTGTGAATTAACGACCTAAGGACAAAATACATAGCTTTAATGTCGTAACATCCTTTGTTCTGTCATATAGGAATCCGTGGATTCGTCAAATTCCAAATTTTCTTTCAGCTAATCCTTATTATTCTTCTATTACATCGTCCTATGGTGTCCTTATTGCCGTTTATAGAGTGCCGTCGAGGCCTCAATTTTTGTATTCTTCGTATTTTCACGATCCTTTTTCACGAATGTGCCATGGAGATCACAATTTCTTTTTTTTTTTTTTTATCTTCCGAAACAAATTACTTTTTTTTTTTAATTTTTTTTATTACAATTGAGTTATCGAAACCCGGATTTTATTTTTATTTTTATTCCATTTTTTTAAATTAATTTATTCGATCGCGAACGTCATTTCGATATTTATTTATTGATCATTTTAAATTTAATTTTATTGGTTTCGCGTATTCTAAATCCCACTTCTGACACCAATGTAACGAAATGACAACGCGGATATTTGTTTTCGGGGCGGATTTATTAATTACAATATGATCCCTGATCGCTTATCACAGTACGGCCGCACATCATGACGTTTTTCCCGAGACTCCTAAACAACTGAAGGTTCGATCGTCAGTTCGTCAGTTCTGTCAATGACGAGCTCGCTTGTCGTTTCTTCTATCCTGTGTATTTTATTAGGCTACTCTCCATGTTCATAACAATATATATATATACACGCAGGATGCCATTATACATTTCCGGTGATGCGTTAACCAGGGAGGGTAGATTACCGTAATGAAGCTCGACGACCCTTCCGTGTGCGGCCCAACGACTCGAAATGTGGATAACCGGCGCCGCAGATTCACCCGCATTCTACCTCTGCACCCTTTTGCTATTCTATATACATATATATTTAAATATTGATGGTACAAGTAAAGGGGGATGCTTTTCCAAGGCGCACCCTTCTGTAGCAACTCTTCTATTCTCTCGTAGACACACACACGCGCACACAGTTCATACTTCGTGCCACTGCGTCGTGGAAAAGAGGGGAATAATTGCGGTCATCCGAATCAATCTCCTCGTACCGTTCATCTTGAGGAAGACGAGTAAAAATTATCTCTGGGATAAACCTCGGAGATGATCCGCCTCGGCAATCAATTTTCGGTTCCCATTTCCCATTTCGGTATGTCTCCCCACACCCCTTTCCCCTGCTATGGTTGTAACTGTATATAGGCAATGTGATGGGAACCCGCGGTCGATGTCCGGATCCTGGTAGGATTCCACCAAATGGCCAGGTTGTATGACTTCCAATATTTTTCGTGAGATAATACAAACTTCGCAAATGAATATACAACGAGATATATCCATAAATCATTAATGTTACGTTTATGGTTACAGTGATGAAATAACAATCTTAATAGTTGCTATAAATTTAAGGCCATTCATATACGGAACAATGCTTGAGATAATTTTATTCATGGGGGGCATCGAATTGTAGCTGTAGAACTCGGATTGCTCATCTGTCACGACATGATCGTTTATATGACTATAACATGCCAGAGGCAAAGAAATAGTCAAGATCTACCATAGATCAAATTTAGATCTAAATTTTGGAAAATCGTAGATTCACCTCTATCTAACTTAGATCTACATTAATCTCAATTAGATCCACCTAGATCTTCGTTAGATATTAACTGAGATCTGATAAAATCTCTTGACATTCGACTACATAAACGGAGATCCGAAATGAGCAAAAGTATTTGAACGTAATATATTAGGTCAAGTCGAATCTACGTAAACCTGATATGATCAGGTAAATCTATGATTTCCCAAAAATTTAGATCTGCTTGGATCAAATTTAATCGAAAGAATAACAAAACGTATAGATCTATATAAGATCTACGTAAATCTAAACGATTTATTTTTCTCGAGCATAAATGTACCGAGAAAAACGTGTATGGTGAAAAAAGCGAACGCGATAAATTCAAGTCTTCGGCAAACAATTATTTTGGTTATATGCGATCAATAATTCATTTATTGTCGAACCATTCAAAAGATCAATGGGAAATTCCAAATAATTTTCAAGCCCATGAAACATTTATATCGCCTTGATTAACTATCAATATTATAGACATTTTTCTGTGAGCGTAACATGACGTTATTTTCTGATTACATATATTTTGAACTCCGGAACACTCTGCGTTACAGGTCAATGTTGAATGTTGTATAATTAAATTTTTCCTCGTGAGGCGAAGGAAAATTGAGAAGACCGAGCTCGTGATATATGCATCGTTTTTTTATACCTATTTCTATATCTGTATCCAATTCGTGTTGATCCATGTCGGAGTTAATTCACGTCGTTACAGAGAATTATTGAGCCAAGGAGCTTGCACATTCAACGCACTTAATTGCAATTAACGAATGGAAAGTAAAAGAATTATAGTTCGTTTCTCTGCCGACGATGTATAAACGTTATATCTTAGTTCTACAATCTCTCCTTCTTCTTATTCTTATTTTCCCTTATCATGGACTTGCTCTTCTCCTTTCTCTCATCCTCGTTATTATGCCTAACGAACTAGCAACAATTCGCCAACCTGGCGTTTTAATTTCGACCAGCAGACTTCGCGAAGGAGTCGCCCTATGCTCGTTTTGATGCTTATCCGCCACTGCCTCGACCAGATCCAAGCATAATTTGCGTAGAGTACAATTGCGCATTACGATTTTTTTTTCTATATGCCAACATCAAATCCCATTGATTCCAATATGGGATGAATGAGGCGGCGCGATTTTTCCAAAACTTGATTTTAAACGTTTTAATTTCGACGTAAAGTTCATAAACCGTAGCTTTTCAATTCATCGTCTCGAGGTGGTGAACCGCATATTTCGGATAGCTTCAGGGTAACCACGAAGGGCGAATCGGTTCTGTTGTACGATAGTGATAGTAATGAAGATCGATTTTTTGATTATTTTTTTTTTTTTTTCAATGACGAAACGTTTAATTCTCTCTCTCTCTCTCTCTCTCTCTCTCTCTCTCTCTCTCTCTCTCTCTCTCTCTCTCTTTCGTTTATCGATCCGAGTTAAATCGCCCATTCGCTATTGAAAATAAAATAAGTCGATCAAACTAGAAGGGAAAGGATGGAAAGCTTTTTTTAATACTCTCCAAATCGAAAGACTCCTCTAAGGACAGGACAAGTACATATAATAAATATGAAAAGAGGGATTGAATTCCGCAAGACCGAGGGTATACTGACGACATTGAAGACAAACTTTAAATGTTTTTCATTCTCTCCTTGTCTCTCTCTCTCTCTCTCTCTCTCTCGTACTCTTTTTACTTTCAAGCCCCGGTTTCTCTAGCCCTACGGAAAGATCTATTTGCTCTCGCGACTTTACTTCTCTCTGTCTCACTACCTAGCTGTACCGTGTTTTATATTTGCATGCGTACACGGAAAACCCGTTTTACTGACGCATCCTTCCACGTTTCTGCTGGTAAAATCCGTGTATGCCATCTCCTCTTTTGCTTATTCCACCCTCTACATTGAGACAAAATCCTCGATTCACCGCGAACGTATATATATATATATATATATATATATATATATATATAAGCTCAGCAGCTCGTCGTATAAGCTCGCAACGCGACCCAACCCTCGACTTTCAGAGCCCTTTTGCCGATCCTTCGGCATTTCCAACCCGCTAGATGGATCTTGGGTTATACTACGGAGCCACGGGAGTATGAGAGGTTTTCCAAGCACACGTATACATACAGAGATGGTTGCTTCGTCGAAGATTGCTGGATGTTTTAAATGGAAACTCGAGAGTGATTCCGTCGGTAAACGTGGAAACGGTATTATTCATCCAGATGTCTCTGGTTCGAGGTAACAAAAAATATAGTGCATTATAAACGAAATGGATCTTTCGGTTTCTTTAGTCTTCCAGGCATTCGTGTGCGACGGCGTGTTTGAACGTGAACTTTTCGTTGAAGTTTAAAGATACAAAATTAAAAGTGTGTTGATTTTTTTTTTTGTAAAGAAAGGTCATTTTCGTAGCCTAAAAGTTAGGTCAACGGTATGAAAGTCATTAATCGGTATACTTTGACATCAAATAAGTAATTAATGTGAAATTAGCACTGGTGCGCTTGGAAATCTCTTCACCGGTTTTATCGACCATATAAAGATTTTAATTGAAGGAGTTAATTTCCGCTGAATATAAATTATACTGCAATGATATTTTATCAAAGTAGAAATTCTGAGCTGACTTGCTTCCTCATTGATTCCCATTCTTCACTAATATACTTCCGAGAAAACGATTTTCTCAATAAGATATTCGCCTATACTCATGAGATTTTTTTGATAACGAAAAATTTCAAGCCATCGACATTGGTTTGTGAAATAATTATTTTTCAAGATAATTTGATGAAGTAATTTTTGTTTAATTGCTAAAGTACCTGCATCCCTGCTATAGATCAATTTGCATAAGTAAGGGATGCATTTCAATTGGAAAGATCAATACCACATGGAGGAACAGACATGAGTCGACTGAATAGCAAACGGTCATGCATGGATAATAATGGGCTACGTTAATTCCCCTAATCCGACATATCGGATTCATCCATATCTGCACTCCCGAATAATAACAGATACAGGGAATATAGACGAAGTGCAATGACCGAGAGAGAGAGGGAGAGAGAGAGAGAGAGAGTCAGGTACACGTATGACGAGCGCGCGGGACCGCACTCACAGAATATGGCTCAGCGTATATTGTTAACTTCCGCGAGCATTCGGCAGCCTAAAGTCCTTCTCTTTATATACATATATGTAGCAATGAAATGCGGTTAACACTGTAAATTGCCCGAAACTTAATTGCCGCCGCGAGGTACAGATTAATTTAGTGCTCTCTGAACTCTCGTCCCACAGCAACGAAAATTCTCTTCTCGCGTTCAATATCACCCGGCATTATTTCTACAAACGTGTATAACATACATACATACATATATATATATATAACAAAATAGTGCGAACATTTCGGATCCGAGTATTCGAACGCATATGTATTTTTATATGAGGCTGCAAAAATAAATCTTAATATAGCGCCAGAATGGCTGTGGCTATTAGGTCGAAATATGGAAGGCCAGTGGAGAAACTATACTGTCCCTTGAAAAAGACCATTTTTACACACTATCTTTAATAAATAAAAAACACGAAACTTTCGATAAGACGCAACATACAAGGAGTTTCGTACAAGCCTACTCCTGACTTTCCATGTTTTCATGTTTCATGTTTTTGCGACTTTGAATTTCACGAAAATATTAACTCAATGCAATTTTCCATACCGATCGCGTTGACAAAGCGAAAATTATTTTTATTTTACGATATATTGTATAATTACAATATTTCTACCGTCATGTAATTTAGTCCTATTTTCTTTAGATTAATACGGTACAAGGCAAATATTCCAGCTCTACATTCAACACGCAATAAATTAAATTAAACACGCAAAAATTACGCATTAATGCGTAATTTTTACGCATTAATGCGTAATTTTTACGCATTAATGCTATCCTGGCTATTCAGCATTTCACGCATTACGACGTAACGTGGAGGTGCAGGCACATTTCCAACTGCTGTATACCTGAAACTTCATCACCCAGGAATAGCATCTTTACCAGAATTTAGGCAACTCTATCGGAAAACAACTCTAGCAGATGAGAGGAGTACCTAGTACCTACCTCTACTCAATGACATCTTTACCCAATAATCTCTGCCCAATAAAATCTCTCTCCAATAACATCGATCTCTGACCCATAACATACCCAATGTAATCTCTATCCAATAACATCTCTACCCAATATCATCTCTATCCAATAGCATCTCTTTTCAATAACATTTCTACCCCGTAACATCGATCTCTAACCTATAACACCTCTACCAAATAACATCTCTGTCCAATAACATCTCTACCCAATAACATCTCTACCCAATAACTTCTCTACTCAACAACATCTTTAGCCAATAAAATCTCTACCCAATAACATCTATACCAGAATGTAATTTTCGCTACCATCTCTACCCAATTAGAAGTCTACCAGATAAGAACTCACGAGCGTGGCTAATGATAAATTGGCAGCAAATTACCATAAGTGTTTTCCAGTTAATCTGCCGCTAACTTATAATCAGTCATCCCAGAATTTTTATGCTATTAATTGTTTCATCGATCTCATCCTTGACCCTATCGTTATTTAAAAAAACGTATATATATTCATCGAATCATCAATTTATGAGTTTCGAAAGTACATAACTTGAGATTTGCATCCTCTTGTCTACACCACCGCACAACGTGTATACAATACAACTCCTGGCTGTGCACAAGCCACGGTATAATGTATACGCTTTCCGCTACTCTCGTAAAATCTTTCGCGCCACGTTACCGTAGCTCCCACGGGGGGTCCGCGAGAGATGCTCCACACTTATTCACGGTAGAAAGCACATTTAAATAAATGAAACGGTAGCGAAGGTACTGGAAAATGACCGGCGCCAAGAGGAACAGTTTTAGCATGTATATACATATCGCGTGCGTGGATTTAAGAGAGCGTCGGCGATAGCCTCTGTGGTGGAAAAGTATCTCGGTAGCGAGCAAAAGAGAGGCGAACGAGAGACCCGAGAGAGGGCCAACAGCACTTGTAAAATTAGCGTATATCTCTCGACGAGGCGGTCCTTGCCGAACGGCGGCATGTGTCCCTATTTATACATACTTTGAATACATACGTATATATATATATATATATATACACAATAAATATGTATATGTATACATATACAGTTGTCCCGTGTTCTCTGCCTGTGCACGAAAGCAATCGCTATTCCATGAATACCAAAAATGTTCGTATCGACGCATGGGACGGCGGGCACGCTCATCCCTCGCAATCGGAGTTCTGTGCAGACCCATAGTTTACGTTTGCATACACATGGTATCTCAGAACTTGCAGTGCCGTATAAAATTGTTTCTCACAACCAGTGCTTCACAGGGACCATAAGCTTGAGGTCAAATGTATCGAAAAATAAATGTTTCTATGTTAAAATGATCATTTTCTTTTAACTTTCGACCGCTCAACAGACAAAAAGACGAGAATTATGGGTTTTACGTTGATCAGCTAATTTTTGCGGTTTTTAGGGTGTAAATTCATATTTTTTTTTTTAGAGTTTCGATATTGGACTTTGGGAAGTTGACAAAATACTGTCAAAATGTCGAGACATCGAGCACTTATTTTTATAATATAATTATCAGCAGTGTGCAGAAAGGAAAAATAAAATTTCACGATAAGTGTGGATATAGTTGTAATCTACGAAGAAATTGCTATGGAGTAACTACTTTATGTATATAAGCATAAAATTATAAAAGAACTTGATAGATTTTATGATGAAAATATAGGAACATTTCGCCCTTCCTTTTCCTTATCGATTATTAACGCCTAATGTAAGTAATGACTTTTTAATTCTAATGGTAGTAATCGTATTTCCTATTCTAATTACAATTCGGACCTATAAACCGAGAAGCTATAGGCTCTCGCTATCATGAAAATCAATTACATTTTCAACGAGCTTGCAAACCATTACCCCCCCCCAGCCAAAAATTGTTTCACCTGACCTGGAATGCTCCATATAGACATTGAATATATGTATATCGAGGTTTGAACATATAAATGACATGGTTCGACGGATCCATAACGCGATTATTTCGATTGGGTTATATTCTAATATTTCCATGGATATAGACCTATATACATGCTATACATTTTGGTAAATGATAAAACGTGCATATTTATAAGTACGCGAAGGAGATATAGATTTAGAGTAATTTATTTGTACAGTTCCTGTCCGAGAAATTATCGTTTCATCGTCACAGTCCATTGCTCATTCATTCTTTATGAGGCCGTCATTTTGTCCAGCCAGCGTTCGTTGTCCGGCCGGCATCGAATCGATGTGCTCTCGCCTCGTTTCGAAATCGTGCGCAAGTGCGCTCGCGTAACCCACAGGCTCTTCGCACATGAAACTACGTTAGCAGTTTGCTGGCACATTGGACGAGCCAGAGTCGAGCACCAATCTATGTCTGTGATTGACTCTTGCTAATATCTCGCGATCCGATCGGCACGTAGGTGTAACCGGCAAACGGGCACACGTTATTTCATGTGCGAGAGGCTTCATGGAATAATTTGTCAAGGCACACCATGGAAACATTGAAGAGAAAGAGAGAGAGAGAGAGAGAGAGAGAGAGAGAGAGAGAGAGAGAGAAAGAGAGAGAGGTCAATTGACTTGCGCAAACTGTATAAGCGCGATCCAATTATATATTGCTTGTCCGAAAAACTGCGCAACTCCATCAAGATCCGGAAAAAATTAGCTCTGCGTAGATCGAATTCGATCTAAAAAAAATAACTACGTAGATCTAAATGATTTTTTACCCGATGATTCATATTGCACACATAGTATATGTATATTTATAATAATCACAGACATGAAACTAAGGGAAAAAATGAGTTTCAGAGAATTGGTCTGTATCGTCCGGAATCGGAGAAAAAAAAAATTTACAAACGCTCATTCGACAACCTCATTGCATGAGGTCTTAATTTCTTAAGAAATTAAGACGTCATGCAGAGATCGATAGGTCCAGCAGATGATTATTCCTAATCATGCACACGGTATGCGGAAATGTTAATAGTGCAGGCAGCGTTTACTGGAAAAATAAAGAAGTCAAAGGACGCTCCAATCAGGAGCAAGAGATTTATTTTTTAACTACCAATAATATATTTTGTTGGCCTTCGTCTGAATTAAATGCAAAAAAAAAAATTCTAGGACTTTCAATTTTGAGACGTTGATCTGTTGTACAAAATATTGCCCCAAATGTTCTGCAAATCGACCGCGGTTCAATCATCGCTTTACTATACTCCGAGTGCCAAAACTCGAAAAAATATTTCCAACACATAGGAAACTATATATTTATTGAAGAAACAAAAAAATTTACAATTATTCGATATCTTACTCAACGCACATCTCCGATTTGTCATTATCGTATATACGAATCCATCTATAACGAAACGAATAATGCAGCACCATTACCGATAAATCTTACTTTTGTCTTCATGCTTTTGAGTATATCTATGCATACTTCGTTGTTCAAGAGAAATACAAATGTCAAGAAATCTCTTCACCAAAATTTATTTACTTTTTAAATTTTTATTGTGAAATTCCACTGTTATGAAAAGCAGCACAGAGATCAATCGAAAAAGTGGAAAATTGATAGATATAAAGCTGAGGGTGAATAGCGATATCCGTTTCGAAAATAAAAAGGTTCGAAGGGCTTGGCGCCCCAGTTTAACCTCCATCAAGTAATCCTGAGACGGGAATTCTTCCTCTGCCTCGCTCGACAATCGTATAACATGCTTATATATATATATATATATATATATATATATATATATATATATCTACTCAACAGTTTGTAATGCTTCGCCAGAGCATCTTCAAGGCTTCTCGTGAGATTCTTCGACCGTCTAGTGTCTGTGCTGGCCCTTGCAAAATGATATATACCGAAACAGGAGATTGGCATCAGGTGCTATGTAAGTTTTACCTCTGTTGGTACTGTATACCTTCGTTCCGAAACAAACTGAAACCCGACGAGGTCGGACATGCAATTTAACGAGTCTATTGTTACTGAAAGTATCTACCGATCGTTTCTATGTGGCTTCGCTTTTGTTTTTCTACAAAATTGAAATTATACTCGATGATGTTCTACAGAAACGTAAAACAAGCTGGTTCATTTTACGCATGGACGATGAAAACAAACTTTTCTCATCGTGAAATGATATTTTACGTTTGCTCATCCGCAGAGATTGGCCTCTGATAATCAGAAATATTTACCGTGCGAATTAACTATCGTTACGTATTTTCCAAACATAATTTGTTTTGAATTTGAAATTTGTTCGATATAGTGACAAAGATGGCCACATCTGTCGAGATATGTCATGTGTGTACTGATGTGGCGATGATCAGTGCCCAGCGTGGTTTTGCATTAGTGGTCAATTTGCCACCGATGCACCCCGAGCAGAAATTTAATCAGGGAGAAATCCGGCCTTGATCAGGTTGCCACAATACCAAATCCGGCCCGGATCAGGCTAAATAACTCCGGCCCTGATCAGGGGTGTAACGCATTGGTAAATCCGGCCCTGATCAGGCGCCTCGTTCGGCCCTGATCAGGCGCTTCATCCGGCCCTGATAAAACGCCTTATCTGGACCTGATAAAGCCCGAGTAGAAATTTCGTCCGGCTATAGATATAATTATTTTTAAATTAGCAATTAGGAATGATCGATGAATGAATTTGAAGCTGTTACATTCCATTATTTTTGAAAACCCTGTAAATTAAAAAAAAAAGTCATTGACCGGGATTTGATCCCACTACCCTCCAATCGACGAATTCAGCACTTTCGATTCTTAAATAATCATTTTTAAAAAAAATTAAAAATTTGGAGATTATTTTTTTTTTACGAGTGTTTCCGGCTTCATAGTCCGGACGTTTTTCCGTCGAAATTAATTTTGAGCCTACCTAAGATTTTACCTGAGACCTACCTAACGACCTACCTAACGACTGACACGTTACCACTACGCTATTAGTTCCTTATTATTTTCTTGTATTTAAATGACATTAGTATATGAGTTCTGATGAAAAGTCGCTGTCTCAACGGGCTGGATAGAACAACGTGACTGCGTAAACACAATAATACACAGTAATTTTTTACATAAATAAGGCACTACGGATCAGGCATGCCTTATCGATACGTGATCAGGCCCTTATCTGACACAAATAAGGCACGCCTTCTTAATACCTGATCAGGTCCATATTTGACATAAATAAGGCACGCCGGATCAAGCACGCCTTATTCATACCTTCTCAGGCCCTTATCTGACACAAATAAGGCACGCCAGATTAGGCACGCCTTCTTAATACCTGATAAGGTCCATATTTGACATAAATAAGGCACGCCGGATCAGACACGCCTTATTCATACCTGCTCAGGCCCTTATCTGACACCAATAAGGCACGCCAGATCAGGCGTGCCTTTTTAATACCTGATCAGGTCCATATTTGACATAAATAAGGCACGCCTGATCAGGCACGCCTTATTCATACCTGCTCAGGCCCTTATCTGACACAAATTAGGCACGCCGGATCAGGCACGCCTTATTGGTACCTAATCAGGCCCTTATCTGGCATTAATAAGGCACGCCGGATCAGGCACCCCTTATTGATACCTGATCAGGCCCTTATCTGGCATTAATAAGGCACGCCGGATCAGGCACCCCTTATTGATACCTGATCAGGCCCTGATGAATCATCAGGCAGCCTGAATGAATTTCTGCTCGGGACGTTGTTTATCGGTGGATTCACGAGGTAAACTAATATGTGGGATATGAATAACAATTCTAAAATACACGTCGAAAATCTGTAAATTTTCCCTAGCGAAAACTGAAAACAGTTTTCGATCAATCAATGGATCACTTTCTCTCTCTCTCTCTCTCTCTCTCTCTCTCTCTCTCTCTCCCTCCAGAGATGAGCGCACGCGGGGAAAGCTTCCGCATTGCGACAACCGGCAGCTCTAGCGCACGTTATATCCAACCGATAAACATGCATAACATAATAATCTACTACAAAATATAGCAACCCCCTCCCCCGAGTATCTTCCGAGGATAGTAACGGGGACAGGCCAATTATCAAGCCGGAGATACGATCCTTTATTTTTCCCTTACTTTTTTTTCTCGTTGGTTAAGTTCACTTGTTTTGGTTTAGTTTTGGTTATATAAATGCACACTTACGCGTTTCATAGAGCTAAATATAGATATGTGCCAGTTTCTCGGCACCAATTAGTTTTCAAGAGTCGATGGAGTTCAGATCCTCGTTACCCAACTGAATA
The DNA here is from genome assembly GCA_963564615.1 of Rhorus exstirpatorius. NCBI lineage: Eukaryota > Metazoa > Arthropoda > Insecta > Hymenoptera > Ichneumonidae > Rhorus > Rhorus exstirpatorius. Next base: position 32,029,421 of record OY751318.1, read on the forward strand.
ATATTATGCGCCGAGTGTGCGCTTGAAAAAATTTAAAATGTCAACGTTTCAGAGCTGTGTGTGCGTCGTTGCAACAGGTGCAACGTTGCATCAAGGTCTCCAACTATCTCTCCGGCTGCTCTGTCGGACTATTTGATTTTTTATTTTGCGTTATTTTATCCCTCGATTGGATAAAGCTAATGGACGATCCGGAGCAACGCGTGCGATTTTTTGCTGCACATGAGATTTGACTGTAAGTGCGTGTCCGTTGCCGCGATCCTTATCTCCTACTCCGCATAGTTGTGTGATTGAAAAAAGATTTTAATGCTCCAAGAACGGTTTCCAAATCTTCAGGGTGTCAGGATTGTTCCTTGAAAGCCTCCTCAAAATCGAATAACTGACCGCCAGCCAATTTGATATCCTTAATTTTTATTTTTACTCATATTGTATCGGGGAAATAACCCAGAATGTGCCGCGCATTGGCAGAAGAATTTTCCCAAACCACAGCTAATCCAGTATATATAGTCTCTAGCATGCGTGGTACTCTGCCGAATTTTCGTCGAAAGTCCGATCGAAATGTCTTGGAATATACGATAAATCTCTTCAAGCAGTGAAGCAGACCCAAATACCACTTATGGTTATCATTTTTTTTTTTTTTTTTTTTGTTAGCAGTCGCTTCATTCCCTGTATCAGCATTAATTAGACTGGACGGTAAGCCTCTCACGAACGATACCGCGAGCTCTGGGACCGAGAGGTGAACGACAATCGCGAGCTGAAATAAAATTAATAGGTCTCGTCATGGAATGTCCTCTCTCTCTCCTTCGAAGAATCAGGGTGGGGTCTGAAGAAGGAGCATCGAATGATAGAGGGGGCATTATATTGGGGACCGCGTGGAGACCCTCGAGTATATACTTGTATACACGCGTGTATACCCACAGAAGTATTTTATTATCCGAGCTCTCGAGTGGATGCAGGTAAAAGCCTCTGCGCGAGCCTCACTCAGATAACAGCTGAAAGCTTGCCCCGTCAAAGGTATCTAGATATAACCTTCGAGCATTCTTCTCGTCTCTCCTGCCGTAGAATATCTGAATAATTATCGGAGAAAGTGTTGTGCGAAAGATCAGCTGGCATTTTTGAGGCTGCGAGCGAAATGCAAACTCATTGAGGCGCTGACTTTCGGTGGTGCTATAGATACATATGAATATCGAGCCTAAGTATCCATATATAATATATATATATGTATCATTGAACGTATACAGATCGAGTAGAATAAGGTTGTATGGAATATTCCATGTGCAACAGGGTGTTTTTTTACCCCATTTTCGAGAAAATTGTTATTCTCTACATCTGAATTTTCGAAACTCCCGGCTATGGTTACGATAGTGAGACGCGTAATTTAGACACAAGGAGGATACACCGAAGCTTTAGTCTGTAGCTTTGATCAATTCTCCAAACAAAAGGTGGTCATGGTATGGAGAGAGTTGGGACTGCTGTCAGACTCGATCGAGTCGCAGAGATAACAATGCGGTCTTTGAGTCGTGCTAATTCTACAGAGCGAGCTCTGAGATTCGGTGAGCAAAACGCTGGGATCGAGAGCTTCGAGAGATGAGTTTAGTTTCAATCGCTCGTGGTCTGAGAAATGCCTAAGTCGATGGTATACCGTACAAACGAATATGTATGTGTATAGTATAAACAATACCCTTATACGAGATGAGAAAGAACTGCTGATACTGTAGCTGTATCTCATTTGAAATGGTGAATACGCGTAATGCTTCTAGATAAGGAATTTAGCCAGAAGCGAAAAAAAAAAAAAACGTAACTTTCATCGGCTTCCAGGATCGCGGCATTGAGAAGCAGTTCCCAAGTCGAAAGTTCGTCGGATAACCGAGATAATTTTTATATATACTCCCGGTATTCTTTTCCTTTTTTTTTTCCATATATTTTGCGCTCTTCTTCACGGTGAGAGACAATTAAAACTTTCACGTTGGCCCGTCTTGGTCCATCAACGGGGGGGACTGACGGAGGGATGCGGAGGTTTCCGCGCATTGTTATCATTATTATTATCTGTTTTTCTTTTTTTTTTTTCCGGTCACCAAGCCGCTCGAGAAACTCGTTTATGGAGATACACCCGTGGTAACTCGTTGTTAGATGAAATTATGATTTTTTTTTTTTAACGCTGTTCTCTCATCGGTAAACTGTGCATCAGCGAGATATTTCTTAATTTATTTTTTAACGTTGAATCGCGAGTCAAGTGATTGAACCTATGAATTATCTTGATCGACTATGCAGAGATTGATCTGCAAAGCCAACGAAAACGTGTGATGGTATACGTGCTAGTTCGCGCACCATAGCACTAACGCATCTTATATAGTACGATACTTAGGGTCCACGAGACGGATAATTGTGGTGAGAAGAAGGCCCATTAAGTATCGCTATACTTGATGCGATCAGAAAGTAACTGCAAAATTGTAGAGAGAACGGGTTTTGGTGTACATATACTGATAGTGGCATATATAGAAGACTCGAGACACGAGTTCGTGTACTGGGAATATAGCTTGCATGATCGGCAATGGCCACATTTCGATACTTTTCAGCCTATATCACTCCTAGTGTTAATTTATTCTCTCGTTTGTTAATCAATTGGTTATTCATCAAAATCGAAGACTCCAGCTTATAACTATGCGTCAATACTTTTTAAAAACATGAAATACGGCGATTTTAAAAATCTAAAAATTACCGATATACACAATATAAGTTGCATAATTTTTCGGGACTAAAATCAATAAATAAAAGTTTCTAGCAATTAGTGGGTCGATCTGCTTATCCAGGTCTTTGTCTCTTACTCAACCCTCTACGCTGGTTATATGCGAAGATGGATCAAAGGAATTCTCGTCGTGTCGTAAACCCGCGGATATATTATAAGCCACGATAGTGACAAAATTTTCATCACAATTTCTTGATACCTGAATATTTCCTTGAGATTCGAGGGATAATTTCGTCAGAGATATAACTGTGTGGGAGAGACATGCGAAAGACGTCAATACAGCTGGAGTAGAGAGACGGATTAAAAAGAAACGAAACAAATCAGAGGATGGATGTGAAAAAAAAAAAAAAAAAACAACGTCGGTCGCTATCGAGCGAGATGACGAATGAGATGGAAAAGAGAAAGAGCAAAGAATGAAGAAAAGGGGCAGAGATCTCGGCTCTGACGAGGAGAGACGGTGAAATCAAAGAGCCCAAAGCTCAGCGATCGACTCGACCTTATAGAGAATAACGATTATTTCGGCCTTGCCAAACAGGAATACAAGAGCGACCGTAAAGCAACTTTGCTACCCTCGCGCGCTCGGCCTCTTCATGTCTTCCTCCTCCAACGTTCGCGCTCGGCAGCCTCTGGCATAGCGCGTTTCCCTGCCTTCTGTTACCGCTATAATGCTATATAATTCCAACTGCCCAAGAGCTACCGCGGCTACACGCTGGCCAGCCGTGGAGTCAGCGTAGCAGTGGATCGTCGTCGTCGACGACGACGACAACAACAACGACGACGATGGCAACGGGGGCCCCGGGATAGATTGTCACCGCTCCGGTAGCCCAAAGTAAATGCTCTCCTCTTATTATTCAGACAGAAGATTTAAGCGCAACTCTTGCTCGCTCCCTGCCTCGCGCATGAGTTATGCTCCAAAATTGCAGTTGCCGGGAGAGGGTTGGCTGTACACAGTGAACAAAACGTCGCGCAGTGTTGCACGGCGAAGCAAAACTCTCTTCGATCCCTCAGTCCCCTATAGAACCCCCTTTCTTTTTTCCTCCCATCGTTCTCCGTCTCACATTTTTTGTTACAGATCTTTTTTGCCTTTTTTTTCCATTCTGTTGCTCGCTATTTCTTTCATTCCAGCCTGTTCCCTCGCCGATCATGTGGTCTGCAAAATCCGCAATGTTCTCTCAACATTTTGTACATACGTACTGTTTGCTTTTGTTTCAAAGATTTGCCTTTGTCCGGGGAGCGGAAGACGAGATGACAGAAAGAGAGACCTAACTGGCTCAGTAAGATTAAGGTAGCACGCGAGCATCAAATTTATTATTAGGAACATTCAGGATTTTTTAAAATACTACGAATAATTCATACAGGAGCATGCAATACGAAATTCTAAGCGAGATTGCCCTTGAAAGAGCCAAAATTCAACAGATTTGGATTCATTTGGTATTACTTGTATGTGGTTTGCAGGGACAGAAAGCGTGAAATGTTTCAGAGGGTTCAATAATTTAAAAAAATTGCAAAATATTGAACTCACTGGATGTTTCAAAAGAGTCTTCCGTGGTTATAGTGTGAGCGATTGTTCTGTCCGTATACTATTAATTCTGTAAAAACATTGCAACACTATAAATTCTACAGCATTGATCTATTCGTTATTCTAAGTAGTCAGGTTAAGACCGTAGTTTGCAAGCACACCGAAGTACGTGAAATTTATGCAGGATTATTGGCGCAAGGGAGGTCTTACCCGTTGGTCTTTAGACCGCCCTTGCACAATGGGCAGATAGTGCTATTGTTCACTTTTCGGAACTTTTAATCTCTATTGAATTCGCACCCGTTCCAGCATTGGCCCATAGTGTCTTTCGGGAAGGGCATAACATTTTTAAGGTGGATTCGTAACCACCGAGATTGCAGAAAGAACGACTAGAAAAAAAAAAAAATGAAGAATCGACCGTCCTTCAAACTTTGTAAAATGGAACATTTTGTCTCGTAAAAGTTCCCGAAGCTTATTCAGAGATCCGAGATTCGTATTCTCGGTCTTACCGAAGGACCAGTAGCTCTACGGCTTTTCTGTCTTGAATCCATCTTTATATGCACCCCCGCACTTCTCCGTTCACAGTGATTTCTCCGTCAGTGTCGCTGAAAGAAAAGAATGGCTCCCTTCACCGTCGGGCCACGTCTCGCTTCATTGTCAAGCGTACAGAATCCGTTCACCGGGAATCTCCAAGGATTTTAATAAATGCGTATGTAGCAGAAACGACAGGACTTATCGATCCCTCCTTCTGCCAGCGATTCGCAGGGCCACCACAGCGACAAGTGGTCTTCTTCTATATCTTTGACTCTCATCCATTCAAATTCTTTCTGCCTTGATCCATTATTCTTTACGTTCCCATTCGTTCGTTGTACGGGAACTATTGTTATACGATCGTTGGCATTGCAAAAATGCAGTTTTTCAATAATTATTTCCTCATTTGTTGTGGATATTTTTTACTCATATAACTGTGCACAGATTCATCTTACTACAACTTTACACAAAGTTGACAAAATAATGAATAAGTGAGTGTCATTGCAGTCTGTGGCATGATCATAAAGAAGAAAATTTGCTGATGCCAAAAGAATTTTTTTTTTTTTAATTCATATGATCATCTCCATTCAGCATTATGTGATTTGCCATTAAAAAACATATTGGGGCTCACGCAATCAGGTCATCTCGTAACTACAGCGCTTATACAGGGTGGCCCAAAATTAGATGCGGAAAATGATAGGGCTAATAAAGGGCGTCGAGCTGAGTAAATTGATCCCAATAACATGTGGTCTGCGAAGTCGCGTTCGCGAGATACGGCCGATTAAAAAATCCCGCTAACCGCCGGCATGTAGGCAACCGAGTACACAGGAATCATCGGTTCTGAGTCTTGTTGACAAGCGCGCGCGTACGCTGATGCGGAACATAACACTTTCAAATTTGCTTGCTCAATAAACGTGAATCGTGGCATTTTAATAACACAATCGGAACAAACGGCAAAACTGAATGATCAACAATCAAACTGAATGATAACGATCGACTGTCGACACAGTCTAGCATGGATGGATGATAACAGGCCATTTCCATCGCTGTTGTTCCATCCATCCTTGTGGTTGTGTTTGGCGAAAATTCAATGCCAAGAGTGTTTTCGTTTGAAATTCGTAAATTTGAAAGTGTTATGTTCCGCATCAGCGTACGCGCGCGCTTGTCAACAAGACTCAGAACCGATGATTCCTGTGTACTCGGTTGCCTACATGCCGGCGGTTAGCGGGATTTCTTAATCGGCCGTATCTCGCGAACGCGACTTCGCAGACCACATGTTATTGGGATCAATTTACTCAGCTCGACGCCCTTTATTAGCCCTATCATTTTCCGCATCTAATTTTGGGCCACCCTGTATACACTCGCGCTAACAACAAAATTAGTTAATGCTTCGTCGAGCAGACCATGATATGTTTTCCACAATTTCCAACTACGGCCCTTGCGTTTGTTCGCCGCTTTCGCCGGGAGATCCATACACGATTGGTGCACTTTGTCCCACAGGGTATTAGTTCGACGTGGCAATCAATTAACGTGTATAATAATTTTGGTCATGAGTTCAATGAAACCATAAAGTCTATTGAATTGATATTTGACTGATATGCATCGATGGATTTTCTAGTATTCCGACGAATGCAGTTTGCTCAAGTATACATATAATATTACGTGTACCATATTTTAGTGAATAACTGTTACATTGGTAGATTTAGGAACAGTTTCCACTTATGATAGCTCAAAACTAAATAGTATAATGCATCTATTGAACGGAAGTAATCGAAGATCAACATTGGAGAACGTTCCAAGCTATATCAGGCTACCCCAATATAGACTCTCGATTTCGCTACTGTTGTCGATTATTCATGTGCCAACCCGTAAAGCCCAGTGTAGTATATAAATCGAGCAAATAACACTCAGATGTGCTCAGAATCGGTAGTAGAATTCCGGACTGCTAAGCTGTATGATAAAGTTACGAATGTGATAGAGTGTATTTGGATGCGAAAGACAGAGAGGCAGTGGAGGAAGCCCAAAATGTTTTCTGTTCAGTGTCTATATGCGACATTTCATAGAGAAGTCTAGCCAACGGCAAAGGCAGCGTGGAGTGGTGTCAGCACGTGGCGGGAGTGTGGCCAGCGTCGTTTCGTAAATTGCTTCCGATATAAAGGTCCAGCTGCTTCCGTACACTCGGGAGTGTTTCTCTCGTCCCATACCAATCCATGCCACGCTTTGCACTCTTGACGTAGTGCTTCCGTAATGGAGTGTTTCCAGGATCTGGCGAAGTGAAGGTAGGACACGTGATCTACAACGTTACACTTTCGTTCTCGTACAGCGTGATCGCAAGTCGACGAATCTACCAAATCCGCAAATCTTATCGTTGAAATTTTTTTCCAAATTCCGGTAATTTACAGTGTGCATGTGCTTGATCACATTATTCTTAGCACTGTTAAAGCATCGATCAGCTACTCTTGTGAAGCTTAGATTCAAATATCATTGAAACATTTCGTTGTGGGGGATAAGACCAGCGAGAAGCGAGGACCGTTACAAACCTTTGGGGTAGTCCTCGCCACACAATGGTAGGACTTACCTTTGCAAGCTGTTTCAGCTACCGTCTCTTATAGGGAAAAGGCATACAAAAATGAGACAGAAGGCAAGCCCGCATAAAACGATCAGATCGATTCTCAATCAAAGTGACGTCCCGAGTCGAAATTTCGAGCCTCTTTTGAATGCCCACGAACCTCTTTCTTTTGTAATGCACGAGCCGCCGACCCTCTTTCGACCTTGCCAAGCCTTATTTTCAAAGTACGGTGCTGTCGGCGAACCTCCGCTAACCCTCCCAAACCTCACATCGCCCTCCGCTAGCCTTCCCAAGCCTCCAATCGCGACTCCGCTTAACCTTCCCAAGCCTCACGTCGCCACTCCGCTAACCCTTCCAAACCTCTTTCAAACCTACGTAGCCTCTTTTGGGCCCAACGCAGGCGAATGATGATCTCGATTGAAGATCTTGGATCCGAAGGAGGTTTTAGAGGGTCAAAGCAGAATACTTGGGAGGGGGGAGGGGGGATTTTTTTTCTACCAAATACTACTTTTTACTTTTATTGGAATTGGATTATTGTTTTATTATTTCCTGTACTTTATAATATAATTATGAATCTAAAAATTGTTTGTCAAAAACGGTCTCCAAAAATTACAACAAAATTCAGAAAAATTCAGTGGATTCTGTCATACTAAACACGTAGCATCGGTAATTTTTATATGAGAATATGAATCAAAATTTTTTATAAAAAATACGTAACTTTCATTCATAAATTACTACTTACTCAACTGTGTGGGTAAAGTATAGAGGAATAACATTGTAAATTGAAAAAGATCTCAAATCCACTGTTTATTGGCAACTTCTGATTATATAATATTATTTAGTGCAATTTATACGCAAGTACACATAATTATAAACAATTGACTTAAATTCGAGGTTTTAGTTCATACATATAGAGGTATCCAAAAAGGTTCAGAATGGTGGACATATATACTGTGGTTTACGTCCTCATTATAAAATTATTTACTGCTATTTATATGCAAGTACACACATACTGAAATTCTTACTTCACTCATCGATCATTTCTTCAAGGTCCTTAAGAAGTATACACGATTTAATTTGGGAGAATTCAAAGAAAAAATCTTCTTTAGTCATAAGAAGGTTAGCAAATGAGATCGTTACACCTGGGAAAAAATTCTTGAATCAAGAATAATTTTATAAGCTGGAACTTAAATTGAGAATTAAAATATTTTTGATTAAAGAATGATTTTGTTGTGTGTAATAGATACGATTGTTACATGTTTCCAAAATATGTATTAAAAACACATGAGAATTGCAGATTATTTATTTGTGGTGTTCTATTATAATTTAAATAAATAATAATATTGATAATACTTAGTTCCGTTAACTCCGTACTGATTGTTTTCACAGTTAAGTGATAATTACCAAAAAATGGAAATTTATGTTTCAAGTTTATGAATAGATATTAAACAAATCTCTATATTATATATACTAGGACGTTTACAGAAAAAAAAATGATTTTTCATGCTCTTACCCCTCAAAACTTGAGTTTTGATTAAAAAAAAACATCCTCGTGAAGACAGAGCTCTGTAGCTTAAAAAGAAACCGCCGCTCATTGTACGTTTTTAATTATAACAGTCAATTAACGTCTATGGCGAACTTTTTGGAAGGAAAAATTTGAGATCATGAGGATTGTATTTTAAATTGAGAAAAAAAATTTCACTGAATACATTTTTTTTCCCCTGAATTCTAACTGTTTAGGAAAAAATCGAAACAATTTTAGGTTGAAAATTTCTTCCAGCCATCATCGTGTTCTACATAAAAATTTAAATCGATTTTATTCGTAATAATGATTTTGCGATTAAAAATTGTTTATAAGTTGGCATACATAATTCGTATCTGGTACATTTTTTTCGTGATTCCAATACGTACTGTTATGGTACTTTATTCTCTTGCTGAAATAGGAAATGATTATTAATCTTAGGGAAGATAGTATATAAGCAAGTTTATTCGCTTCTAACAATTTTTCCGCTATGAAATTATGCAAAAAAAAAACGTAAAATGTCATTTATTCATTTATTTTCGGTAAAGATTGATGCTACCAGTAAAAAGGTGTCGTTGAAATCAATTTTTACCAAAAATGAATAAATTAATGACATTTTGCGTTTTTTTTTGTATAATTTCAAAGCGAAAAAATTGTTAGAAGCGAATAAATTTGCTTATATACTATCTTCCCTAAAACTAATGATGTCCTATTTCAACAAGAGAATAAAGCACCATGGCAGTACGTATTAGAGTCAAGAAAAAAATTTCACCAGCTACAAATTGTTTATGACAATTTATAAACAATTTTTAATCGCAAAATTATTATTAGCTAGTAGTAAAAAAAATCGCCAAATAGTAATGAGGCATTCAATTTTATAAGTGTGAGCCAGCATGCATCTTATATGTAAAAATTGATGAAACGAAATTCAATAGTAGTCCATAGCGTAATCGGTAGCGTCCCGGGTTAGTAAACAGACATTAGGTAGGAAACTTGTAGGTAGGTGGTTCGAATCCCAGCGCAGACAGGAATTCTGTAACGAGTGAATATCGACGTAGAACTTTTTTTTTCTTGTTATATTATTTATGTTATACTGTTATCACGATAAACACATTAAGATTTTTTTTAAATTAATTTTTAAGCTCGAAATTAATTAAAACGATTCATGCACAAGGTAATTTTAATACACCGGCCTAAAGTTGGCCAAAAAGAGGTTTCGAAGGGTCTGCGAAGAATCCGAAAAAGGCAAAAAGAGGTTTTGGAGGGTCTGCGAGGCATTTGAAAGGCCAAAAAGAGGTTTCGGCGGGTCTGCGAGGCATCAACAAAAAGGCAAAAAGAGGTTTTGGAGGGTCTGTGTGGCATTTGAAAGGCCAAAAAGAGGTTTCGAAGGGTCTGCGAGGCATCTGAAAGAGGCCAAAAAGAGGCTCTGGAGGGTCTCGCGCCGACCTACGAAACCTCTTTAGAATCCAAATGTTCACTTTCTGCCACTTTTGCAGGTTTCGGAGGGTCTCATAACAAAGCACCCCGAACGCGTCATAACCCTTTTTTGAGCCTTCATACTCCGCAATTGGAGGCTCGCGAGAGGTCTTAAAGAGGCTCGAAATTTCGACTCGGGGTGGGAAACAAAAGATAGACTTGGCTCTCTTGACAACCTCACCAAGATCCAAATCCGCAATTGTGTATTTCTTCTTCTAAGCTTGGTTGCTGTTATGTTAGACCTCACCGATAAAGTGTATTCCACGTTTCAGCTCTCATAACTCTCTATCGTTCTTTCTTATTCATGTACTCGGTTCCCTTTCGCGCACAACGATGCCATCCGGTTATCCGTTGTATGTCCCGAATTTCCCACCGAGAGCCCATCACATGCAGAAACGACTCCTCCCTTCGTTCACCGTGAAGTGGCTTTGCCCATGCTGCTCTACGGACTCTTGATGACTACCTCGAGCTCGAATCCGAGGAATACAAATAAATCCGAACCAGCGAACGCTTTCTCCAAGAGCCCACGAAAAAGGACATAGCCGCGAATAACGAACTTATGGAGCAGCCTGAAATTCAACTGTCATTCCGTATGACTATTTACAACTGTCGGACGGGCGTATTCTTGCATACGTGAATACGTAAAATTCGTTGAGGCTGCTCGTCGTTCTCCTTGTCTCGTTTTATTTTCTTGCCCGTGAAAGATCTCCAACTGCCCTCCTGTGATGTCCATTCCAGGGCGGTCCACCCTCATTAAGTGTACCCGGAGCCTAATGCCTCCTCGTGGCCCGATGTGCAAGTAGCGCGAGAACCCCGCTGTTCCATCAGATCTGCGGTATCTTTCTTTCCTCCTTCGGTTTGCATCTACCCCGGGCCTTGGTGCATCTTCTTTCCAAAAACGTCTTTACTTGATTCGATCCCTCTCGAACGTTGCAAGCGGCTTTTGCCCGGAGCTAAAATTGAGCTGGAATGAATTAAAAAATGTTCACCATGAAAATATAATTTTACGTCTTCATGTGCTACGGCAAGTTTAAATTCCTATTTCGCATACCTGCTACGCAATCTCAGCTTTTTTAAAGTCTAATTATTGAGGCACTCGGCTAAGCAGAGAAGTGAGGATTTAGTGTACTTTAATGTATTGCGATCTCCCGATGGGTTCAGAGCGTGTTAGACCATGAGAAATCGCCTACCAAGCGGCGAGCATGACGTTACAAGACCCACACGCTGCTACCACCACTTACGAGTAATTGAACTGCTAAGGCGAGGAAGATTTTTCGTTCAAATATGTCTGTATGTGCAAATGCATATGCATTCACTGGATATGAAGTATCCATGTAGATACATCAGTCCATATGTACTGCGCACTTCTGATTGTGTATCTAGCGTGTACAAAAACATGGCATGCCACAATACGAGAACATTACACCGGGACTGCGGTCGTGCTGTTTATGGCTCATAGCCGGCACGCGGTCGTCGGGTCATGTCCAATCCTTGTGGCCGATTAGTGGTGAGTCGATCCGCGTCTTTGAGAAATTATACCATAAGAGCCTAATATTGATGGTCGATTTTATTCCCGCTACGAAATACCTAGAGCAATGAATAGGAAGTGACAACAGCATGAGCAGCGGTCTGATGGGTCTGTCTTGAAAGTTTATTCACAAGTTTCCTATCAATATCTAAATCGAAATATGTCCATGGTTGCGTGCCATAAATTGAAGTGTATGACAGTGCAGCAGCGTTCTGTCAAGTGTTGAAACTGTGATCAACCGTCAGCTGTGAAAGTATTCAAATCGCGAATGAACGACATCTAAAACCAGATTCGAACTGTATGCAAATAATCTAAATGTCCATTTTTTCAAAAATAATTTTAAGCTTTTTTTGAGGGCAATGCATGGTAACGTCGAAATGTCCTCTCGATAGCCGACAGCGGTGAAATGCTTATCTGTCATGTTTTTTTCCTATTGGCAGTCGATAATTACACAATAAAATGCTTAACGCTTCAATGGAGTGGAAGTAAAGATGTGACGTCGTTGGTAAAGCTGATTGAAATAAATATCATGAGACGCTTCCAATCACTGGGAACAACCACAGGCAAGTAAATCTTGAGGCTCATGAATCCTGTTCCTGGTTTCCTCAAATCCAACGGATTCGCAATTTGAAGATCTATAAGTACTTTTATTTTGTCAGAGACACCCAAAATCACCGTGAAGCTAGCGGATCCCCTTGGGGAACGTGGAAAATCCGAGTGTTTTACGATACTCGAAGATAGCGGTGGACCATGAGCCGGGAGTTATGTGGTGGCCAAAAGCTCACGAGTCTTATCTTCCATCCGTAATCTTGGCTGTATGGTTTGGCGACGGCACTACATGGTGTCGAGGCTAACGGGGGGTACGAGGGCCCCGAATATATCCGTGTGAGACGAAAGGCAGGAAAAGACGGAGAGAAAACGCAAAGGCATCACACACACACACTTGTTCGTATCGACGATGCTGCTGTACAGGCTGTTATTTGCAGACATGGGTGCTACAAATGGGCGGACCGGGTCCGGAATGGCCTCGGGTCGTATGGATGGGCATAACGCATATAGTTCTATGATGCCGCGCGTTGCAATCCGCATGAGGAGAATAAGTGAGGAAGCAAGCTAGTGAAATAGACGCAGAATGAAAAGAATGAAATATAAGTGTGGAATAGTGAAAAACGTGAAAATAAGACGGGAGAAAAACGAAAAACCGGTAGTGTATGATGGACAGTGTGAGCGGTGTAACAGCGAAGGTAAGGAATAGCATGATGAAAATGCGATCTCGGTACAAGAAAAAAAGTGGCTATTATGCTGCATTTGAGAGAGAGCGAGAGAGGCAGAGAGGTCGAATGATCAAGAAGCGAAGTGGGACGTTGGCAGTAGGAACGTCAGCAGTGCTGGGGGCCCCAAGCTCACAACGCAGGTAGGATAGCAAGAAGAAGCCTATCAAGGTGAACCACTTACACTTTACTGACTGGATTACACTAAGCGATCGGCGAGTAGGGCCCATGGACTGGTATCTCCGTGCTCGTGGCGGGAAGCAACGGCACTTGGGATCACCGAGCAGTCTTCTTCTCAACTTTTTTTCCCTCGCTGTCCTCTTCTGTGATCATGACTATACAGTGCACTCGCATTGCCCGCTATCGTAATTGCACCAGATAGCTATCTCAGGTCTGAATTTTTCTGAGGAAACGATCACGTTTGGATTGCAGTAAAAAAAAAGTGCAGCATTGACCACGTATGCACTTCTATCGAAGTTTTCCACAAATAATGTTCAGCATGCGTTGGTATAAACCTTGCGTTCAGGCATTTAAGTTAGCAGTGTTAAGGCCTACCTCTAGGCTACACCACTGGTTGATGTTTGCTAAACTTTTTCTCGAATTTAGAATGACTTGGTGGACTCTTGAAGATCTTGCAGGCTTTGAGGAATGTTGGTAGATATTCATGGACCACCAAAAGTTGAACGTTGGTTGAGAATCGTATTCTTATATCCATATTATGGTTAAACAATCATTTATTGATAGTGCGTCTCAATCGTTCATCAATCATTTAGAAGCTTTGATTTACGTGGGAAGTTGCTCACAGTTATGACATTTATAGTTGGAGAATAAATTAATCATTAAAATTCATAAATTAATCTTACGCTTTATACGTTGATTTCTATGATTTATACACATATTTACCACGATGTATAAAACTATATGTATATATATATACATATGTACTATTCCGATTCTCAGCGCATAAGAGGATTAATTTTATCGTCACGAGGTATTTCGCGAAAGGAGGCAGCTGACAAAAAAGCTCTGACGTGACTTTCATAAAAGATCGAATACAGATAATTGCTACAGTTAATTATACCAGTCTCCACCTTTTCTGTTCATTTTTTTCAATTATTTCATATACCACGAATTGGCGGTAAATTTACCAGAAAAATAGTTTCAAACAATCAGGTTGAGAGACTTAAGGTGGGTTAAATGGTTGCCGTTCGATCGCGAATTATTGGAGATGCGTTCATTATCCTCGAAACGTTTCGACAAGTAGTAAAGTTCGGTACGTAATTCCGAGTGCTCTTTCCGCAACAGAGGGAAAATCCCACGATTCTTTTCCCTCTTTATTCTTCAAGAGATTTTTTCGAGCTCAAAGCAAAATAATCGACGGCGTCTAGTTGGATTACGTTTCAGCAGCGGCGCAAACGCACAGCCATTGCTCCCTATGGAGGAACCGCGCGAACCGGCGACTTCGAGATGCCGATAAATTTATTCCGGCATGAATTTCGAGCGGGTAACACCCTCACGTAAATTCTCAAATCGCGCAGTGAAGGAAACGAACGGGAAGAGAGAGAGAGAGAGAGAGAGAGAGAGAGAGAGAGAGAGAGAGCGGGAGAGAGAGTAAGTGCAAAGGAGAACAGGAATAAGGGTTGGGAAGGAGCATTCGTATTGGATACTGAAGTGCGAAAGAGAGAATGGAGAAAGGCCCTGGCTGGTAAGAAGAGACGGAAGTGGAAAGACGACTGTGAATAAAGAGTCGTGGGGTAGTGGATTCAGTGTCGAGTCATAGGTTATCTGAGATTGATCGCCTCGTTTCTTATTCAACGCGTAGTGGCTCCCATTCTCCCTATCCACGCCACAGTGCATCTCTTCTGCTTCTCTAACGTAACGCGTGTTTCTCTCATAGTGTTACACATATCTTTGCTGCTACCACCAGCTTTGATATTCATTTTTAAACAAAGTTCACGGTTCCTTGGATATTTTTTAATTACAAAAAGAAAGAACCCGAAAATCTGCGATGCACATAGTGATAATTTTCCACAAATTTGTGATTATTAATTATCTTTTTTGTATTGGAAAGGAGTATGGCTATATTTCTTCCAAGCCTAGTTCCATTAATATTGGTTGTTCTAAAAAGAAAATACACGGAGAGAAAAGTCCTAGAAAAATTACCGTGCTTGCCACTGTAAAGTGGGGGCAAACGACATGTTTGGGACATTTTTCGTTGAAAATGGGGAAAATTAGGACATTTTCGACGACATTTTCGACGAAAAATGTCCCAAACATGTCGTTGGCCCCCACTTTACAGTGGCAAGCCCGGTAATTTTTCTAGGACTTTTCACTCCTTGTACATGAAAAATTACTTTTATAATAAGAGCCACTGATACGACTAGTTCCAATCGTGCAATTACCACGTCCAAGAACAACTTGGTGAACAACATGGACACTCCATGTTAAGCTACTTATATATTACTATATAGATATAGTTTAACATGAGGTGTCAAGCTACTGGTACACGTTCGACTATTGGGACGTTTACTTTACGGTGCGTTAAGGTGATTATCAAAAGCATAGCGTTGCCGAAAAACCGTTATATACAATAAGATCGAGTGTCGACGATGCATACGTGTGGATAAAAATGTTGCAAGACGAAGTACGAGGTGAATATTTATAAAATGCAGTCACCCGTACTTATCATGACTCTGGGATGTTACGCATACCATAGGTATGGAATATATAACAATGTAGTGAGAACACGGTCGGAATCAATGGAGTCGGCGATGATATACGAGGCGTAGACGCGCAATGGCATTGCTCTTTCTGTTAACCCTATCGTATTGGTTGCGTGGCGCATCCGGTAGTGTAATAAAGTCGATAATAACACCAAGCCCGGGATATTTAGTGCTGGCCGTAAATCTTGACGCAAATCGACACTGCCATACCGCCACCGCTCCGTCGCCCGGGCCGCGAATATATTACTACCTCGGTAGCGCTCTTTTTTCGTGCACTGAAGCTGGCGAGAGATCTCTTTCCCCGGGGTTTACACACTTTACACTCATGCATGTTCTCCCGGCCCTATGTTTCTCTCGCTTCTTTGGAACCGCAACTCCTGCATCGGCAGGGAGAATCCCTCCATGGATATATAAATTGAAAGAACGTTCTAAAAAATTGAGGAAAATGAGGTGGAAATGTGCTGCCAAGTTTGTCCAAACATTTTTTATGTCAAACTTCCAAAAGAAGATAATCTAGAATCTTCTGCTGCGGGGGGGGGGGGGGGGGGTGAAATGTCGTATATCTATATCCTGATATTAGTGGCAGTGGGATATGAGTGAAGCAAAAATCGGGAATGATGAGCCAAGAGCTTAATGGCCGTTAGGTTTGCGTGTTACACATCGGTTATCTTTCTTTGATCGTAAAAATTTATTTTTGCCCCCACGGCTTCGCTCTCTATGCTCACCATTAAGCCGTTTGCGTGCTCCCAGCTGCACGCTCTTGCGCTTGCGAATCTTCATTGGGAGACCTCTTGGCATTATCCGTTGTTCACTCCGAGCAGACCTTGCTGAACCGGTTACGTAACAAATGATTCATCGCTGTCACTTTTTATGCATTCTTAATTACTTTATTCCATTATGATTTGTTGACAATCATTGTTAAATACCAGATATTAAAGTAACATTATAGCATGTTTGTCAGGCTCAAATAACCATTGCCCTATACTAACTTCTTGCAACGAAGAATTCATTACATTAATCGTATAGTTTTGCCGAAGTCCGAAGATAAGCATAAAAGCCTTAATTCACCCGAGGTCAAATAAAATCCTGAATTCGCTTCGAAACTTCGCGCTAGTCATGCCGATATACTTGGCTGACGATCTATAGACTATAGTTCTGTTCGCAACCAACCAGAAGTTTCATGCACGATGTAAAGAGATGTCCCCCATTCAATTAATCAAATAACCTGTTTGTTCAGAAACATACGAAGCTCTTTGGGTGATCGAAAACTATGTATTGAATGAACTTTTGGTCAAACGGTGATACACTTCTATCGTGCCAAAATCGTTGGTGACAATTCTGTTGGTGCTGCAAAGTTCCGTGGATCTTGCTCCCGTAGTTAGTATAAAGTCGAACCACCACAGATTTTCAGTGGAGTTATCTATGGAAGTGAAATGTACAGGAGCGACGACATTCTCAAAGACCGAATCTGCTGGATGAATTTATATCTGCAATGCTTGGCTTCGCCCATGCACTTCCATCGTCATCTTATTTTATCGCTTACCATATTATCGCCATCCTATTTTATCTATTCACCATTAACGCCATCTTTTCTTTCGAACTGCTGATCGAATCACGCCAATAAAAGTACAACCCGTAAGATCTTGTACCTCGATCGCCCCAAAATCCTGCAGTTATCATTCATCATTCAGAACTATTTGCAAACCTATCGAATCCCAACGGTTGAAGCGTTTGCAGTTAAAATTTTTGCAACCTTAAGCATAGACTTTAACACCGACGACAATTGCCTCATCCTTGTTGCGACTTGCCGCCAGAAAAAAAAGTACCATCTAACGTGCGGATCTTCCTGAAAATTGAGAAGCAGAAACCGTGGTTATGAGCTTATCAAAGAAGCTAGATTCAGGTGTCCCAGTAGGGCCCGGAAAGGAGAGATCGTGCTGTTCCACCATGCATTATAAAAGTATACCGCCTTGGGCTTTAGTTTTCTCGTGCTCTCTTTCTCTCTCTCTCTCTCTCCCTTCCATCTATGCGTCGCACTCGCCCATTCGCCTTTGTTCGTTCTATAATGAATTCAGTAAGTTTTGTCGAGGGTGGTAGTTTCCTGCTGGCACCCTCGAAATTGGCACATAACGCCGGGTAGGCTCGGGGGGGAATGAGTCCGGAGCCCGAGGTGGGGCCCGGGGTAAGAGGCCAATTTATGGACTGATGCTTCCTTTATGACGAGGTGCCTCCACCTCGCTCGCAGTCACTCGGTTTGCGACTGAATTTTCGACCGTGACTCACCAGGCACGCGTAACACGCCACGGGGATCGGACTTGCATTACCTCCGTACACGAATAAATTTCAGATTACCATGCCTCCTCTCATTCCTCCCCTTTGACTTTCACGTACCAAACTTTCTTATCCGCTGAATGTATACACACCAACTGTTCGCAGCAGAACACTTGGAAGTTTTTCATTATTTTCTCTTCCACTCCATCTTGTCGCGCGCTCGAGACCGTTTCACGGAAAATGCTTCATCTTCGTAAATTTTACGAATTTCTCAATAAAATGTGGAGGAGAGCATTCTTGAAACATGCCATCTTTCAGAGAATCGAAAAAAAAAAAAAAAAAAACCGAGAATTTAGCATTTTTATCGCAGTTTCGTGCCGGTGACTTTGGATTATAGCCAGCCACGATGCCGGAAGTCTCCCAACGGAAAATTCATATTTTCGCATTTTTGAGCGCGTTTATTCGAAAGAAAAATTCTCTCACTGAGAACGCGAGCGAAACGACGCTGATTCACACGTCTAATTTCGATAGGGTCCCAAAAAAAATGCTTTTCGTCAAAACCTCTATGAAGTCTTTGAAATACAAAAATTCCGCAGCTGTAACATACGAAAAACATGACGAAAGATATGACGAAATAACGATAAAAGTCGTTGTGCGTTGTGCATTATATAAAAAATACTCGAGCTTTGTAAAAAATCCAAGTTGAAGAACAGGAAAATTATGAAAAATGCTCACAATTAGAATAATTTTCGCAGTTCATTCGGGCAAAGATGATTCCATTTTCCACTTCCATGATTCTAGTTGCACGGATGAACAAAATTATCTAATTAAAGGTCTCATTCTCATCCGAGCAAGATTCTCCACGGTATGAATGCAAGAATTTCACAGAAGATGCACACGCCCTTTTCCAGTTTTATTTTATTACTTTATGCAGTAACATTGCACCAAATTTTCTCCGTAACTCCTGTCACGCCGTGCAACGATGAAATTCGCTGTTCTGTTTGCCAATATACACCAACAATTTCATCGTTCGATTCGATGTAGGCCTGCGATGTGCATACTGCTTTTACCCTGGTGCACACAACATGCCGATGAAGAAATTGCCGATACAGCACGGATATAAGGCTGTATCCTGCGCATATAATACAGCAATGTAACGGGCTGATGTCCTGACAGTTCGAGCGAAAGCATTGCAGTATAATATGTAGGTACAGTAACATATAAATCGTACTCATCTAGGGACATAGCTACAGGTATATAGAACGCATGCGGATGTTCGAACGTATGTGCCGGACGTATAAGTGGCATATGGGAACTGCGCGAGAAGTAATTTCCATTACTCGCTTGTCCGTTAATAGAAGTTGGTAGGAACACAAACCGCGATCATATACGGCGATCGATGTTGCTTGGTATCGGTTGCTATCCTACTCACAGATACATCTGCGAGACGATATCTGATATATACTTCTCGTTCGCATGTTCGCACGAGTGCGCTTTATTCTTTCTATACGGCAATGTCAGTTTCTCACGTTAATAACGCGTCGGGGGTATGAGGTACCGGCGCGTATTCTTACATCATGTATAGCAATCATAACTGTATCCAACTGTGGAGCGCTGAGCCGAGAAACCGGAGGCTGGAACAGTACCATCACTTCGGAGAGCTATAGCTTGTTCCGTGAATGTAGACAACGCTATCCTCTAAACAGGAGATTGTGCAACTTTGGGATGAGCTGGGAATTAACTTTGCCCGTACTTCAAGACAATACATGCGTGTACTCTTAGCCTGGAGCTTGAGGGAGTTCTTATTCAGCCCCAAAAAGGTGCCAAGCTAGTGATGACTTTACAGGATATTTTGTGAACGGGTACATAATGAGGTTTAAGCTATCACTCGGGGCACGGTGAGTCCTGAGTTATTAGTGTCTCTTTTACGGTTGACTTGCATGCAAATGACTGAAAAGCTTATTTCTCTCCATTCCGAATCGATGTTCACATCCAGGCGCTTTGTGGCGCGAATCAACATCATCAAATTGGGCTCGACCATCACACGGTATTATCAAATATCAAATGGAGAATATTGATGGCTCATTGGCAGACATAAAAAATTCTCAATTTTATCAAACAAGGACCACCCGAGAGTATATGCTTGTCCTGTTATCGGTGCACCATTCGGGGGAGCGAGACGTCCCTCCGATACCGAGACAACCATTCAATTACGATAATAACGTGGACGGACAATGAGAACCTTGTCTTCAAAGGCATAGCGGGGGAGCATGGAAAAGACATTACTTGCGTGTCTCGTGGACCACGAGAGTGCGAACAACCTTGGGACTGCGGAGCGGATATGCCAACTGTATAGAAAAGTAAAAGGCTGGAGAAAAAAAAGAGAAGTGGACTTTACAGACCGGTATGTATATATATATATATATATATATATATATATATATATGGGCAATATTTACGAGTCGTATGGTATACATATGATGAGCTCTTAGCGCGGTGATAAGGCGAGAAGAGAGCGTGGAAGGAATAAAGGGTTACGGAGAGATGGAACGAATGGAAGCAGAGAGCGAGAGAGTCGTGTGCGTTTGTTCGAGCGAGATATAACGGTGGTTATATCTCGCCGACGAGAATACGACGAGAGGGATATATATAAAGAGGGATACACGAGCAATGCGAAAAGAAAAAAAAAAGGAAAACAAGTGAACACTTGGTTGTGGTTGTGTCGATGCCTCTCACGCTGCGATTATATATGATGCTCAGCGCGACAATACGTTTCGCAGATGGCTATCGGACCACTATTGTCGACCATTAAAAATACCTCCTCAACTTTTATTCGGCAAATAAATCTCTGAAGGCACGGAATGGAATGCACTATGGAGCCTCGCTAACCGCTCATGCCTATTATACCGCGCTCATACGGGAAGAACGATCACGATCCGCGCAGCTTTGGACAGAATAGGGATCAGGTTGGGAGAGAGACACGAAGCGAGCTAGTCGATCCTCGTATGCGTTATTACCGGCACCCCCCTTGGATCCCGACGCACAATCTACTCCCGATAAATCGAATAGATGAAATAGTTTCGTCGCGCTGTCATTGCATTCGTTTGGCCACTGTAAAATACATTTTATATAACGCAACCATGTTTTCCTCGCTTTTTGACGTGCGTTTACGGGCGACAAAGTAGGTGTTTTGGGAACTGTCGTGGGTAGGAGTACGAAAAAGCGCACTTTTTAGTCCTAGGACAAAAAAGTATCCCGAATTGTACTCCGCGCATGCGGATTTGTTACACACCGTGAACGTTATCGTACGCCGTAATATAAGATCATAAAATCGTACGTAGTAGAGCAAAGCTGCTGCCATCAGTCGTCACGTCGAGGAACTATGTATTTATACCCATTGACCCTCATATTCTATATATATATATATATATATGCGCGGAAAGAAACATAACCTGAGATACACACATGATATTCTCATTGCGTCGTGTGTCGTGTAGTGGTCGTGTAACAAGCAGCGAACTTGTATTATAGATTGTGTGCAATTATAATTAAAAAAAAAAAAAAAAAAAAAACGAAATGAGTGATACTGGGCAACACAGCAGTGACGAGTGGGAGAAAAAAAAAGATAGAAGATGAAGGAAGAAAATAAATGTATATTCTTTTTCAAGCGGTGTAAATTGATTTTTTTTTACTTTTAAAAATTCGCTTGTGCGTACGGGGGGCTTCGCCCCCCTACCCCCACTGGGGCTCCGCCCCTAGCCCCGGCCGGGGGGCTGCCGCCCCCCGGACCCCCCGCCGGCCACGTGGGTCTCACGTTTCCATTCGATACATTTTGCGGTCAAACGATGTTTGCGTGTGACACAAGTTGTCAGTGAGAAGCTCGGAAAACATGGTTTTGTTATATAAAGTATCGTGTACACCGTGGAGGGTTGGCCTTTTCCCGCCTCGCGCGATGTTTTCAGTACTCGGCGTTAAAAGTCCAACTTACCCTCCTTGGTACACAATGTACTATTATACTGCTTGAACTACATATTTATTGATTTTCGTAAAATGTTGATAATTGCTCGAGTTCCGCGCAATTCATTCCAATGTTTTTCATTCACGTGAAGCCAGGAGAAGAGATTTAAAAAAATCGATTCACTATTTTGAGCTGGGAATAAGCGGATCCCAATGTCGATCTATATACGGAATTAAGGCCTGACAAATATTTTTGAAAAAGAAAAGAAACAGCGAATTTCTGTTGATCCGGGACTGGGACAGGCCCTTCTCTTCACTTTCCTTGACTTTTCCGACAACAATTTTCTATTTTTCTTTCCATTCTTTACTTTGAGCTGGTAAAATGTACATATAGTTGCATTCCATACAGTTGCATTTCAGTGGCGATCTACCGTATAGTGCATCTACTTGGAATAGATGCTCGGAAAAAGAATTTTATTGAACGATGTTTTATTTTTTTTCAATTCTTGACTGAGGTGAGCCTGTAGTAATGCCTTTACTTTTCGTTCTGAAACTTTTTGATTCTTTATCTTTTCATTTTTCGGGGCTTTGAGTACGTGAATTCTGTTTACTGGATGGATAGCATACAGTCCCTTGCTAATTAAAAGCCTCTAATGATAAGATTTACAAAAAAAAAAAAAAAATCGACCTACGACTGGGGCATGTATGCATCAGGCTACGCCCGCAGCCAGGGATCGAAAAGAAATAGGTTGGTATTTTTTCTTTCGATTCTTTTCTACATCAACTTGTGGCCATCCCCCCATATTATATTCGTCACACCTCAAGAGTCCTTATGGCGTGTACCAGGTGATAAAAAAGGAATATTCAGTATCTTTTTTTTTTATATTACATCCATCTTTTGCACGTTTTTTGAATAGATATTTATGAGCTCCTTCCCTCATTATATTTCCAAAATCTCCCCAAGATCTTTGTCGCGTGTAAGATCTGTCAAAAAGATTTGGAGATTCGCCATGTATAATATGAGCAGTGCCCGTTCACTCACCGATGTCCCAAACCTGTCATTAATTAAATTATATATTTCATAATGAGCCTCTCCCAACAGTGGCAACTACCGTCACACATGACGAGATGTTCGTTTCTGTGCTTGCGAGGATCATGCGGGTGTGTATGTTTATGCGTTAATAATGCCTGACGCAAGGAGTTAGGACTCTCGGCTGTAATGACTCTGGCTTGCCACCAGAAATCATTGAAGTATACGCATCCACAAAACGATAATCGCATTTCAACGGGTTCGTATAATATAAGGCGTATACCAACTGATGGATGCATACGCTATATGCTCATGCAAAAAATAAATTCAGTATGGCGAATGAATGAGTCAAATTACTCAGTCGCAGCAATGAATTCGCTGCCAGTCATTGTCCGTAATAGCATTGCTCATTGTCAGTATGTGGCCTTGTATATTCTTGTCTTATTTCCTTTTCTTATGGCCAATCGATTTCATGTTAGCGTGCCTACTGCGTACATCAATCACCGAATGTTCTTCAACGTGTAAACGAAGAGATATGGAATCATGGAACAGCAGAATTCACTTGAAAGACGCTTGATTTTACGACCGCGGTAGCAGTTAACTATATAGGCACCAGAGGCATATGGAAATTTTGTGCGATATATTTTGAAGACCGTTCTTCTGAAATTGGAACGGATACGCAAGTGTCGTCGGGTAAAATGAGAGGGCGTAAAAATGTTCGTTACAAAACTAATGCGACAGGTGAAAACATTGGCGAATATCGATAGCGATGAGCCAATTGTGAAATCGATATGACGAGAAGGACTGAGGAAGATATAGCGACAGAACGAGAGAGATGGAAAGAGTAAAATTACACGGACACAGGATTGATGTTAAGCGCGAGAGAGGAGCTGAGGGAAAGTCATGTGTGAAAAAGTTAATGTACGCGTTCGCTGGCGAGCTAAATGCCCCTGCGTACACAGCACATAGAGCAATGATATTTTTCGTAATTGCATCGATAATTCTTGCCCTTTCCTCCCCCCTCCTTCGCCCCCTGAATATGCAATGCCATGTAACTCACCCCCCTTAACCATCTCGTTGTCCGACTCAATGGGAGTCTCGCGCACAATTGGTATACAACTCACTGAGTAGACATATAGTGGCCTATAGGTCTCGGCAAATAACAAAAGAATTATTGGCAGTGATTGCTCTTGAGTTGATGCTAAACGACGATTACGATAATCAGCGTCAACGTGCGAAAAATGAGCGATTTTCCTTTCATCATCGCATATACTTGTTAATTGAAATCTTTGCATTTATCTGAAGATTCCGAAACTGCAAAGTCCCAAAATTTTATCGAAAGATTTTGAAATTGTGTCCAATGATCTTTAAATCGTATATCGAGACGTGTTCTGACTTTATCGAAGGATCTCGAAATTGCATGAAACGAACTTGCAATCTCAACAAAATATTACGAAATTAAATGGAGCAATCGAGAAATAGCATTTTGTTGAGTGGAATGAGGGCGCTAGGAGTATAGTAATGGAACGTATATAGTAATGGAAAGAACCCGAAATGATGGCTTATGGATTCTATATCGCTATGTCGGGTCAGCACACTAGCGTTGGTGGCCTATATGTAAGGTTAAATATACGAAGAGACTTCTTGGATTTGAATTGGGTCGGAGAGCGAGGACGCGTAGCACCTATAGGTGCTACGCGTTCGTACAGCTCGTATACGAGCTGTACGAAACTCTGATATATGTGGGTATAGACAACCCATATTCGTTTTCTTTTCCTTCCCTTTTAGTACCACAAAATTTCGAATTCCATTTTCCATTCATTATTTTGGGCCAACCATAGTTTCATTCCAGTGGCAATTATAACACTGCACAGTACGTCCATTTGAAATAGAGACTCCAGGAAAAGAATGTAGATCAATTTTTTTTTTCAATTCCTGACTGTAACGAGATGTAGGATACCCTTCGTTCTTTCGCCCAAAAATTTTCTACATTTTTTTTCTCTTCACTATTTCAGGCTGAAAATCTAGCTTCTAATTATCATACAGTTCTATGCTAATTAGAACTCAGGGGAAAGGATTTTGGGAGGGAAAAAATGGTTTTCGATCTCTGACTAGAAGATCAGAACGGCGATATTACATCAATATTTCGCCGACATTCGTCGGATGATTTTTGTGAATATTTACAAAATTTGCCAATTCTCCTAATATTTTTGCTGTACGTAAAATAAATTTTAACCATCCACCGACAATATAAAAAGTACAGGACTAATTCGCCGAGAGATAGGATCACATTCAGGTAAATTTCACACGAATTTCCCATATGATTTTCTTACAAATATGCACCAAGGCACTAAAAACTGTACACGGCGAAAGAGAGGGAGAGAGAGAGAGAGAGAGAGAGAGAGAGAGAGAGAGAGAGACATGGTGCGCATACCCAACTTCACACCCCGACGCGCACGCGATTGTATTATAACTCGGCAATAAAGCGCGCTCATGGGAATCCTGCTAGGAGCTGAGACGAGAAGGAATACGAGCGAGGGAGAGTATAGATGGGGTAGCGAGCAAGGAGAGTGTGAACAAGCGGCGCTCGAACTTTTCAAATTATTCCGGGGAGACCGCAAAATCTCATAAACATTGACAGTGGCCGACCACAGGTAGTTATTGAGAGCGAAATTTGTTGGGTAATTTCATCGTAACCCCCTCCCCCTCCCCCTCGCCCAATGACCCCACCAAGCTTGACTATTGCTCTCAGCTCTCTCACCGATATTCGCTCTCGCTTAACCTAACTGTACGACGCTGTCTACCTATTCCACAAAATTACTCCCTTTTTGTGCGCAGGAGCTTAGCCTTCTTCTTCTTCTTCTTCTCCTTCTTCTTCTTCTTCTTCTTCTTCTGCTTCTCCCGTGGTGAAAGGCTTTCATTCGCACTTCGGTATACTCCGTACAACGCTCTGCAGAGAAGTATTAGCATGAGCCAGGCAATACAAACTGATGGAACCAAACAATCATCCAACAATTTTTGATTATCGCGGTTTAACCGAGAGCCAGTAATGGATTTTTCGGTTCCACACGTATTCGCTCTCGATGTATCATCGCAGCCCGGATCGAAGTTTATGATGAGTTAATAAACTATGAATAGACAAGGACGAATACGGACAAAGTAAAAAATATTACCAGTTTACGAACCATGCAACCGTTGATCAACATGAAATTGTCCGGTGCTAATAGTAGGCTGTCCAGCTTACCCTTCTGCAAGTCGAAGAAAAGTTAACCACCGTCAGCTGTTAACAGAAATTATTTAGATCTATGAAAACATTGAGTACATTTTCAGTAGAAGTTTCGGTAAGCATTGAAAATTTTCGCGAGGCCGCACAGTAGCTGCTGATAGGTCTTTTTAGACCTTTGTATATAGGCTCAAGGCTTATACTTTGGTAGACGTTTGGATAACTGTAAAACTACTGTTGGACCTGCAGCAGCCATTGAGAGGTTGGATGAGGTTTTTTAGGCTTGAGTAGGATTTTCATAGAATGGTGATGAGACTTGGAAGAATACCGTAAAATTTCGTAACATTTTCGAGACTTTGAGAAACCTTGGAAAACTTTAATAATGTCGACAGATTTTCAAAGATTTTTTATGACTGAGAGAAGTTCGTAGATTCTGATGAGGTAGAATTTCATGAACATCGGTAGACTTTAGAGGATTGTCGTGGAATGTAGTTGACTCGGATAGCATTTTGGATATTCTGGGCGACTTTTGAACTTTTTTTAAAGTGAGTAGTGAGTTTTAAGCGGAACAGGCATTCCCGTAGAGTTAACCGAGTGAACAGAAATGAGTGCAGCTGGAAAAAAAAAATTACGAATAATAAGAGAAGTGACAGAGTTCGGGATACAAAATTATTTTACCTGGATACATTTTCCTTCGTACAATCAGCATTATTAAATCATAATCAAAGGCTCCCCCGTAGGGTATAAAGCGCAATATTTGCCGCTTTTCGTGTAGTCCGCGATATGGGGTAACCATAATATATTGTTTCTTTGCCATTAAAACCTCCTATATAAACGTTACTACATGCAGCATCACGTTGTGATACAGACAAGCTATATGTAAAAAGCGCACATTATACGTATACCACTATATATGCGTCTTATCTTCGCGTGCTCATTCACGATGCCCTTTTTTTTTATAAAAGAATGCGATGAATCACTTTCCTTGCGTTATTTACGCCTTTCGCCGTAGAAGATTCATTCTCATTTTTTGGTGCATCTTCTCTTTACCTCTTTTCGTTATTTTCGTTGCTATATGGAAGCAATTTTTTTTTTTACCACATATACGATGTAATATATTCGTTACTATGGTGTAACGATAAAAGTGTGAGATGATTGTTATTTATAAATTTTCAAACTGCAATCTTCCAAAACTGTTTAGGCACGAAATGTGTGAACAAATGTTTTTATTCCGAGGAATGAAAGACAGCCGATCAAAAACGAAAATCACATAGTAACAACGGAGTGAAGGAGAGAGAGAGAGAGCATTTCTTTTTTTGTTACTTTACCATCATAAATTTAGAGACGAATTACGTATGTATTTGTCTGCAGGGAATATAGTAATTTCCTGGAGTACCGGCGAAATTGTGTTAACGGACGATTTCAAGGGAAATGAGGTTACTGAGAGATAGATAGAGAGAGAGAGAGAGAGAGAGAGAGATGTGAGAGAGAAACGAGAAGATTTAATGGCCATTCGCTCGACGCCCAGCACGTCAACCGATTTCCACTTTCATCCCAGATGAATCCCGGAGTAAAATGAAAAAAAAAAAAAACTGCATCAAGCATGTATATAGTACTCATGTATTTGCTGTTGAACTAAGCCGCTTGTCATTTTACAAGAAGTCCTATACTGGCAATAAAAAATATACAACTTGCGCAATGAGAATTTACGTTGCACCAACGCGTGTCCTATACTTTCATTTTTATCATAAATAAAAATGGCCGGTCGTTCTTTTTGTGACGGTAAATTCTTCATGGAAGACTCTATATTCAACGACATATGCGTACATCAATGGGTGCATGCCGAATGAACATGAACAATTCTCAATTGCTTTCTCATCACTAATGGGATGAAAGCGCGAGAAAAGTTTTTCGACGATCCAATCCACATAACCCAGCAAACACAACTTGGTTGATTTTCAGAACTTTTACTTAACAAAAAATATAACCAATATATCATATAATAGTCATCACAGAGTCGGAACTTTGCTGTTCAGCACATAAATGTGATGGAGATGATATGCCCGAGCGTTATGTATTAAATACGTTCATGAAATATGTAAATTTGATGCAACCAATAACCCTCTATGTTACCTCTGTTTGTGTGATGAAAAAAATACAGAAATTATGGACGTAACAAATATGTAACATCGACAGGTAAAATTTTCATCACACAAGTACGAAATTGTTATGTGCACCCATGATACATACAAATGTTATGGATTGGCTTTGTAACATTTACAGAACATTGGTATATCACTGTTTAGTAGGATTTACAACGCAACAATTACGTATGATTTAGCACATCAATGTTACAAGGTACTTTTAGGTAACAAGCTATACGTATTTGTTATGTTTTCAATCCTCCTAAACAGTAATATACCAATGTTTTGTAATCGTTACCGGGCCAATTCGTAACATGTTTACAAGTCTTGGGTACATATAAATATCTCGTGCTCGTGTGACGTGTTTTTTACGTATTACTGTTATATACTTGTGATGTCGATAATTTTCTATATTTTTTCCACATAAATTTTTAGGTTATGTGCTTAAATCATACACGCGTACGTGCGAGTGAAAATATCATTATTGATACACAAATATATATATATTTAATATATTTAGTAAGTGTAGTATATTTCGTGTACAGTGAACATTTTCGGAGGTAAGTTTCAACAAAACACTAGTTAAAATGATATAAATATATACGAGTATGTGCCAGGAAAAATACGCATGTATATATCCCAGAATATTTTTCTAACCTCTTTGGTTACTTGGCAAAAAAATTATTTTCAGCTGAACGGACGATGCTCTAGCCAGGGTCCTCTTCAGAAATTTTATTGTAATTATTCGTTTTTTTACTTTCGTTTGATAGTTTTGTGATGTTATCACCAGTTTGCGATTTTTCTATGTCGGCGTGTTCAATTTCACCTTTTTTTTATTTTTTTTTAGGTTAGTCATACGGCGTCAAAGAAAACTTTTTTTGGTGGAAATTTATGA
Organism: Rhorus exstirpatorius; assembly: GCA_963564615.1. NCBI lineage: Eukaryota > Metazoa > Arthropoda > Insecta > Hymenoptera > Ichneumonidae > Rhorus > Rhorus exstirpatorius. Next base: position 32,058,820 of record OY751318.1, read on the forward strand.
ACATTTTGTGAATATCGATGGCTGTGTATGTTGTTTATCTTTTGTTGTTTTTTATATTTGTTAATTGTTGATTTTTTTGTTGAGATAGTGGTGGATTTTTAGATAATGACAAACTTAAAATTTTTCCTCAGCCACGATGCGATAGAAGTTTTCTTTTTATGAAAAGAACAATGCGATAGAAGTTTTCTTTTTATAAAAAGAAAACTTCTATCGCATCGTGGCTGAGGAAAAATTTTAAGATTGTCATTATCTAAAAATCCACCACTATCTCAACAAAAAAATCAACAATTAACAAATATAAAAAACAACAAAAGATAAACAACATACACAGCCATCGATATTCACAAAATGTTCATAAATTTCCACCAAAAAAAGTTTTCTTTGACGCCGTATGACTAACCTAAAAAAAAAATAAAAAAAGGTGAAATTGAACACGCCGACATAGAAAAATCGCAAACTGGTGATAACATCACAAAAATATCAAACGAAAGTAAAAAAACGAATAATTACAATAAAATTTCTGAAGAGGACCCTGGCTAGAGCATCGTCCGTTCAGCTGAAAATAATTTTTTTGCCAAGTAACCAAAGAGGTTAGAAAAATATTCTGGGATATATACATGCGTATTTTTCCTGGCACATACTCGTATATATTTATATCATTTTAACTAGTGTTTTGTTGAAACTTACCTCCAAAAATGTCCACTGTACACGAAATATACTACACTTACTAAATATATTAAATATATATATATTTGTGTATCAATAATGATATTTTCACTCGCACGTACGCGTGTATGATTTAAGCACATATATAATTCATTTATAAAACAAATCCTCTTTATGACGTCTTTGTGTAAGTAAATTACGTGTAATAATGGCGTAACATTGAACATCATTGCTACGAATATGACGCATTAAAGTTACTTGTTCTGTTTCTGAATAGTTACATCGATGTGCTGAGAATGCTATGTATTAAGTTTCAGATTAGTTACATCGATGTGCTGAGAATGCTATGTATTAAGTTTCAGATTAGTTACATTTTTGTGCTGAGTATGTTACATGTTGCGTTCTGTAACAGTTACATCTATGTGCTCAATATTTTCCATAATTATTACTTATAACTGTTTCGTAACGAAGACTTTCCAAGAGGATGACAAATTTGAAAACAAGCACTGCTTCATTTACGGCGCCTGTGATATAAATGTTACATCCAATATAACATCTGTTACAGAACATTTTCGTAACTGTACTGAAACTGTGTTTGCTGGGAAGTATACCGTTTCTCTTTTACGTTATAATGTGTATAATCAATAATAAAATCGTACACAGATGTAGCATACATTTTTTTACATATAAATTAGCACAGAAAAAAAAACCTGCAAATAAGAATTTTAACCGATTTTTCTTTATATTCCCACATGTATTATGAATATTGATAATTATTCGAATAATTCGAATGAAAAAATTGTCGTGTTTTGGCCATTTCGATGCCAAATATAAAGGACAGTGATGTGGTAAACCCGAAAAAAAAAAATACTAATTTCTGATTTATACCTTATGATGTTCATTCATTTTTTTCCGCTATATAAGTTCGGTTGAAGATGCAGCGAGACATACCAAAGAAAGGACCTTCAAAAAAGGTTGCTCATTTATCACCTCCGTATTATACCACATTTAAAAATTTCAACCACTGCACTTTGGTCTCTAAAAGTCCCTCACCTTTTTACGATGTGTCCAACTATAATATACAAATCGTGAAATTTTCAATGTCAACTAATATCACGTTCAATGTCTGCGTCCATGAAATTGGCTGCAATGTGCAGATTTTGTGAGCACATCTCACGTTCGGTTATTTCGATATTCGGAAAATCATTCATGTTATTTTCCATTCTACATTGCTATTCATCAGGGAAGAAATAGCTTGGATTTAGGTAGATAAATGGAAATGTAAAAAGCAAAAGTGTTCAGACATAAGACATAAGATTGGGTCGACTCGAATGATACGTATATACGGAGATCTAGGTAGATCCAAACTATATTTTCCCGGGAAAGTATCATATACAATTGTTGTTTATTTCCTCGCTCCATAGATTGTAAAGACAAGGGATCATGCAATGGTGCTTTGTATCAAGTGACAAGTACATCGGACAATATTCTCTAGTATAATTTGTAAGAATACCGAGTATGTGATATTTATAATAAATATTTTATGGATACATGTATGTACGTTAAACGCGGCCAGGGAATGACGACGACGATGAAGATTAAAAGAGAGTCTCGACAGAACCAATATCGGACCGAATAGATCATTTTCCAACAGAGTATACTATCACTCTCCTTCGCTTTTTCATCGTCTACTATACATGTCGTTCGTCTCCCTTACTCGTTCCAATAGAGCGGAAGAATATCGTGCCTCGTATAGGACGGTGAAGATAGCCTGCAAATTTGATTTTTATACTCACTTTTATAACTCCGTTATAATGTCTGGCATCCTACGTCGACGTACACGCTTCTCCTTCCGTGTGCCATCTCGCCAATTCTCTCCCTTCGTACATCGCTCGCCTCTCTATCTCTCCGTATCCCTCCCCCCCTCGCCCTTCATCCCTTCAGCCTCATCCGGAGAACAGAGTAGATCGAAACACACACACACACACACACACACACACACACACACACACCATGACGAAATTACGTGAGGTCGGTGACTTTGACAAGACAGGAGGTAGCGAAAAATGCGGCAGCATTGCCTCACAGATAAATCCTCTCTCTCTCTCTCTCTCTCTCTCTCTCTCTCTCTCTCTCTCTCTCTCTCTCTCTCTCTCTCTCTCTCTCTCTCTCTCTATAACCAAAGAGCGCAATTAAAATATGCTGAATCAGATCTGCCTCATTCCCTTTCGTGTATGTGAATTTATTAACGGAATCACAAGAAAATATGTCTCGAAAATGATCATGCAAATGAATCATGCACGTATGGCTTCCATGATCCTCATTCAGCCTTATCAAAGTCTCCCCTCCAGTTTAGCAGGTAATGATGATTAAATTTTTCTTCACTCTCTTCATAGAGAGAGGAATCTTTATGGGCGATGGAAAATAGTACCCGAGCAGAAATTCATTCAGGCTGCCTGATTCATCAGGGCCTGATCAGGTATCAATAAGGGGTGCCTGATCCGGCGTGCCTTATTAATGCCAGATAAGGGCCTGATTAGGTACCAATAAGGCGTGCCTGATCTGGCGTGCCTGATCTGGCGTGCCTTATTTGTGTCAGATAAGGGCCTGAGCAGGTATGAATAAGGCGTGCCTGATCCGGCGTACCTTATTTATGTCAAATATGGACCTGATCAGGTATTAAAAAGGCACGCCTGATCTGGCGTGCCTTATTTATGTCAGATAAGGGCCTCAGCAGGTATGGACCTGATCAGGTATTAAGAAGGCGTGCCTGATCTGGCGTGCCTTATTTGTGTCAGATAAGGGCCTGATCACGTATCGATAAGGCATGCCTGATCCGTAGTGCCTTATTTATATCAAAAATTACTGTGTATTATTGTGTTTACGCAGTCACGTTGTTCTATCCAGCCCGTTGAGACAGCGGCTTTTCATCAGAACTCATATACTAATGTCATTTAAATACAAGAAAATAATAAGGAACTAATAGCGTAGTGGTAACGTGTCAGACGTTAGGTAGGTCGTTAGGTAGGTCTCAGGTAAAATCTTAGGTAGGCTCAAAATTAATTTCGACGGAAAAACGTCCGGACTATGAAGCCGGAAACACTCGTAAAAAAAAATAATCTCCAAATTTTTAATTTTTTTTGTAAATGATTATTTAAGAATCGAAAGTGCTGAATTCGTCTATTGGAGGGTAGTGGGATCAAATCCCGGTCAATGACTTTTTTTTTTTTTTTAATTTACAGGGTTTTCAAAAATAATGGAATGTAAGAGCTTCAAATTCATTCATCGATCATTCCTAATTGCTAATTTAAAAATAATTATATCTATAGCCGGACGAAATTTCTACTCGGGTTTTATCAGGTCCAGATAAGGCGTTTTATCAGGGCCGGATGAAGCGCCTGATCAGGGCCGAACGAGGCGCCTGATCAGGGCCGGATTTACCAATGCGTTACACCCCTGATCAAGGCCGGAGTTATTTAGCCTGATCCGGGCCGGATTTGGTATTGTGGCAACCTGATCAGGGCCGGATTTCTCCCTGATTAAATTTCTGCTCGGGTAGAGAATCAATGTGAAAATTTCGATTGCAGGCTCGTTTTCACGATGTACTTGATTGTTATAACCTTGGTTCATTGAAAAATTGTTCAAACTCATTTTTTTTTTTTCGAAAAATAAAATACGCCATAGAATTTTGTATTCCTTCATTAATCTTCACCGAATTCAAGATTCATCGCGGCATCGCTCTCCGTTTTGTCGGAGTTTCTTTTTACAGAATTTCAGATCGATGATCATTAAGATTTATTGGGTTAAAATTCTTGATAATTATTCGAACGATTCGAGTAAAAGGTTCGTCGAGTTTTGGCAATTTTGCTGACAAAAATTTTTTTAACTTGTAATTTGATAATCTGGCTTAGCATAAACATTCAGAGATATCTTGCTGTTTTACCGCTATCAAATTTTATTCCTCAATAAAAAAAAAATGAATATTTTTGTCCCTTCATCCCTGGTCGAATTTTCATTGAGAAAGTTTTACTATTAATCCCGACTGTATAGAGAATGTTCTTGAATTCGATCCCGAACATCCCTTTGTATATATAGCACTTGGTCACTTGCAGAGGTATACAGATGGATCTACTATAATTCATCTTTGTTTCTCTCGCTCCTCAGTTAACGTGTAATCGTTAACTAAGATGAGAGACATGGTGATGGAGAAGTCGACGAGTGCTGACGAAGGGACACAAGTTGGCCAGGCGGGAGAGATATATTTTTCAGTAACAAGGGGGGGTCGGGCAATGAGCTGAAAATGTAACATGCCCACTTAAGTTTTCTTCGCCACTTCCTGCCACTTTCACGAGGCAAAAGAGAAGAGGATATAAAAGGAGAGGGCTAGTAGAAATTTCATTCTTCACGAAGCGAAAGCGAAGGGCGAAAGGGCTTTTTTTTTAGTACACTGTACTCTTTCTCTCTTTCTCCCCTCTCTCTCTCTTTCTCTGAAAACCGAGTTTACAAACGAACGTCAACTCGATTTAGACTCCCATGCATTATACGAGAGAGCTACCCCATAGTGCTCCTGCACGTTTCTCGCATCTCTCGCTTCTCGCCCTCTTGGAGGACGGAAAAATGTCCCGTTTTTTTTTTTTTGCCTCGTCAATCCCGTTTGTCTGAATCATAGCGACACTGAAGCTCAATTTCATACAGACGATATCACAGCAGTATATGACCTCTGGGATATTCAACGTAGAAATCCAGATTACATGGTGACCGGCGCCACTTTTTATTTCTGCTCCCTAATAGACGAAGTTTTGTGGTCATGAACATTGTTTTCCCTTGTATAAGTGGCAGTAAACCCTAATTTTTGCCAAGAGTCAGAGAAAAACTTTCCGTTCATACACAGATGTCGAACAAAACGGACCAACAAAAGATCTCTGAATAAAATTGTGTATTATAGAGCAGTGACTCGTCTTCATCCGCTATGATTTTCGCTGAAATCGACAAAGCAGATTAGATCGCATGGCTATTTGAATTATTTGATAATTATCCGTTCGACCTGTCATTCGAGTGAATATGATGAGCTTTCAAGCTAATACTTTCCGCATAACCATGCACTGAGAACAAGGATAATCAGTTCATTCAATTAAATCTGCAAAAATATGCACGTAAGCGAAACACGAAATGTGAATCTTTGGTAATAAAGTGAAGCTATAATACATAATATGAGGAGCATGAAAATTCTCAGGCACACGCACACCACACGTAATCCAGACTCCAGCTGATGTTAATTTTTCCCTTCGCTTCGTGGAATATATTCTCGATGGGATGCTCTAGCAATTCGTTTTGTCGCTCGAGCAGAAATTATGGTAGGTTTATGTATACACGCGAAGAGCAAGAACATCGCGTCGCCGTGTCGCGCGATATGTGCGCGCGCGGGTGTCCACCGAAAATTGATAATATATCATATAATACGCGCATGCGCGTGTAAGAAAACAAAAAATAATACGTAGAAAAAAAAAGGAGGAGGTCTTTATGATCATCGAGAGAGGAGAAAATTTGCATGTGGTCCGTTTTCACTTATCGAGCTTTAGGGGCGAACCGGTCGCGGTCACCGGCTGCTAATATCCTTTTGCTTTTCTTCATCTTTTGTATGACCATTTTTATCATTTATGGTAACACCACACACCAGCCAGATCGTAGCACACGCGATCCGTCTCTCGCAGTGACCGGCTGGCGCTGCTTTCACAAGCCTTATAGGAGCTCTCCGCGTGGCCCAGCGTGTGGTGCGGGCGATCATGTATTTTATTTCGCCGACATTGTGATATTTTTCTTCCACGGACATGACCGCAGCTAAACGAGGCGAGCTGGCAAAGAAATAATGCTTTGCTGGAAGTCCGCCAAAAATTCTTGGTGTCGCTTTCTATGTATACAGGTATCACGAAAATAATAATTCATACGCATTTTCGAGTCAGCGCCCGAATTCCCGCAAGTTTTAACTATAGAAATCTAATGATGTATAATATAAACGAAGAGGACGAGGATCGCTGTACATTGAAACATACCGTAAGCAAGGATCGTATATTCTGCGGAGATCATTGGTGGCCTGCGCTATGTTCTCAGCGAGAGAGGCATGTGTTCCAGATGAGAGAAGAGAACAGCGCGATCGCAATGAGACGGGAGATGTATTAATTATCATGGAAGAGGAACGCGCCGTAAGTACAGCAAGCAGGAATCAAGTCAAGAGCCCCCGGATACACTTCGAATATCCGCGATTCATACGTCTAGTTCGGATCATTAATGGTATCTCCGCGCTGCGAGAAAATTGCTGCTTTGCACCGACCAGAGAGAAAGAAAGACAGAGAGAGAGAGAGAGAGAGAGAGAGGGAGTTCGTCCGCTGTTTACTGGTCACGAGAAATTAAAATTGCTGCAATTACCGAGGCCGTCAATCTTCAGCTGTGCGCGAATGGATGTTGTATACATTGGCAACGATCAAATTACTCCTATCATCCGAGCTGGAGCGCGAAGAATCTTAGTAACTATGACAGTTTCTGAGATTGTCTACGATGGGGAATCATGAAGGTAAATAAATAGTATCCTAATGCATACGTGTTATCATTTCGCTTTGGTCATTACCAGTATTGCTTCCTCATACAGGAAGAACACATTTAGAAAAAAATTCTGGATGTGTGTGTGTGTGTGTGTGTGTGTGTGTGTGTGCGTTGTGTGTGTGTGTACTTGATGAGGTTTAAAAAAATAAACTTCTATAACTTCGGAATAGCTGAATCGATCACACCCTGAAGTTTTGCACACAAGTAGAGCTACCGGTCCCCATTGTCGTATTCAATTTTCGTAAAGATTTAACGAAAAGTTTGTATTTTATGGGGCTTTGAATTTTTTCAAAAATGTCGAGCCACAACTCCGTGCAATTTTCAAAGCTACCCGACTGAAACCTTATACACAAATGGACTGTCATCAAATAATATTTTTCTATTAAATTTTAAGAAAATCAACCAATGCATTCTGAAAGTCGTGGAATTTTCAATCTTTCGAAAAATCGGTATGCGTATATTTATTGGTAACTCCGGTATGTCCAATTTTTAGGCAACTTTTATAAATTTACGACTATCCAGCGGTCAGCTTATACGCAGCTGGATTAAGAGAGAACTATGTCTGGTGTTGAGTTTAAAATTATTGAGTGGAAAGGTTTAGATTTTATTTTAAAAAATAGACGAACTTTTTGAAACGTGCAAAAATTGAATGAGAATCGTGCAAATCAGAAACGTGCACATTGCTGCTCCTCAATATTCTATCTCGCCCATAAAGCTTCCTCTAAGAGCAAGCCAAAATTGGCAAACTCTCTTGCTCATAGAGAGAGAGAGAGAGAGAGAGAGAGAGAGAGAGAGAGAGAGAGAGAGAGAGAGAGAGAGAGAGAGAGAGAGAGAGAGAGAGAGAGAGAGAGAGAGAGAGAGAGAGAGAGAGAGAGAGAGCTTTGTGAGTGAAATAATATAATGAGCTTAAATAAGAATAATGATAATGATGAAATGAGATAATCGTCTTCGAAAGTTTACGTTGAGAACATTATCCATATCTCATTAAAGTCGTTAGTTTTCATGAAGCTCATCTCTCTTATAACCGCGGATTACGATTATTGCTCATTTTGGTCTGACATTGATCGACGCCTGTGCCGTCTCTGTTCGTATTCCATAGAGTCACGAAGTCCATCGATTAACATTCCAGCATGTTTCAACGGGAATTGCCACTGAATATATTTGTCTATCGATCGATCCACCATAATATCTCCATATGCAGGGGATATATAGTTATAATGAAAATTTTGGATTACCAATGTATAGCTATGTGAAGCGTGACAAGTGCGTGAATAATATCGTGAGGTGGAAATTCTCACATCACGAACGCCATAACGATCGTATGCCCGGAGGTATTTCGAGCTCGAGACTCGCTCCCTCGAATTGTACATCGGCACTACAGTACTATCTATAGAGATATGTACTGCTTGCTGTGGATGACAACGTATACTCTGGTTGTTTGGACGAGAGTGGTCAAACCATGTTGTAGTTGTTGTATGGTAGAGCAGTCGTCCTTACGTGTTTGCTTGCATATAGCAGTAAGAGAGAGAGAGAGAGAGAGAGAGAGAGAAATAGAGAGAGAGAGAGAGAGAGAGAGAGAAATAGAGAAAGAGAGAGAGACCATAGAAGTACACAGCGCTTGCTAAAAACTCCTACATACTCGTAGTGAAAATATTAATAGCCTGTACGTATATTCGGGGCATGATAAGAGACCGTCGAAAGGTCTCTCGGAAAACGAAGCAATGGCCAAGACTCTGGGTGATGCGTATACACGCATTCCCGTTTGTCCATCGCGAAACTCAAGACCCGCAAGCTCGACTACGTATTATGCAGATTTGACCTCAACGTGTGGTGTAGAGCTAGGCCAGAACTTTGCACAGCATCTCGCCTCGCACAGCTCCGGCAGGAGGCTTCAGCGTATACACACACCAACAGCCCCAACGGTCCATCGTGCGTACCACGGTGAAGCTAGAAACCTTGTTGTATGGAATTAGCATGCCCTCGATGGAATTGAATTTATTCATGTACAATTTAAACTGCCTGACGAGGGTGTGCGTTATCGTATGCGGTCTCGTACACTCTCCTATATCGCTAGAGAACCACGAGTATAGTTTTATACGTATGTAAACTTACATGTATAAGTGTTTAGGAAGAAGGCAATAGAGGCATATTCGCATTTATAAAGTCGGGGTCCTTTTTCACATAGAACTCGAATTTTTTTTCGATCTTCATGAATTCTCGAATAAAAATAGACTTCGGTATTTGAATAAATAAAAATTTGTAATAATAAAACAACTCCCAATTGAAAAACGTCAAGAACGATTCGTGCAAATGTTACATTAAAAAAATAATATAAGAATTCAGAATATCCATTGATATAATAATGATTTTTTATCAAAAATTAGTGATGATGAGAACTTAGAATTTTCACTCTAGTCGAGAAGCATCGTTGGGTTATAAATAAATCCGTAAATTAATCAAAATGGCCGTACTCGACGAAAGGAAGTATATTATTACATTATTTCGCCTGAAAATGATTGAAATTGATTCTGGACTGATTTTTTTTTCTTCTTTTAATTACATTTGAAAACTTAGATTTCATGTCTAAACATTTTTTCGTGCGATATATAATCAATTGGGGCAGCGTCATGGCACCGATAAAAGAAATTTCAAAGTATTCCCTATGCATACGGTGAATCAAAATAAGGTACCCTCAGCCCTTTAAAAATGTCCATGTCGTTACACCTAAAAAACAACGTGGATAGACACAGAAAGGGGAAAATAATTCAAACTAAGCGATTGGTGGCAGTGGGGAATTTCTACCAAAAAACTGAACTGTAGGATCAGTCTAAGGTGCACATCACTAGGAAAATACAATATTACGGTAACAAGGATAAGGTTTTTGACTAAAAATACGCAATGAACCGTAGCTTTTCAACAAGGTCTTGAAGCATCCGAATGAAATTCGGTTATTTATTTTCTCTAAGAATTTTTTAATAAAAACTGGCCTTTTTACTATTATTCTGCATTAAAAAAAAAAATTTAATTCATTTTTAACCCAAACCTTGTTTTATTTACATGTTTGTGCGCTTCAAATGATTTTCGAGCTACGTCAGTAGAAGGAAGACAAAATTATTCAAACCGACGTGTCTCTGTTTGCAAAATGTTTGAAAATTCTGAAAAACAAGGTAGCATCCCGAATGATGATAAATTGTCAGAAAGTTTAACATTTTTCGTCGAGGGACCAAGGGAATGAGTACTAAACGTAGCGTGGAATACCTCTCATGGATGATATATATATATACATGTAGATGCAGAGGTTAAATGACTTAGACCTGGTGTCTCGTTTACCTGAGGTCCGAACTCTCCGCTCACCGCGGGAGCTCGCTGATTCAAGGATATAGCGCTGGACGGCTCACGTCATAATAAAATGAAATTCCATATCTAGAATCAGGGAACGCGATAGCTACCGCTTCGGAACATAAACCCCCTCCTTTCCCCTCCTGCCAACACTCTCATTGTAAGCGAAAACCTTGTATGTGTGTTCCCCTCTCGAATACTTTTGATTCATGGTTGGCTTGTAATCCGGCGTTTCGTGTTCGGTAAGGCCTGTATTTGCGGTTTTCACGCAGCACAGTAGGACCCCACACAAGTAAAATTATTTTTACACTCAATTGCAGAAAATAAGCGAGTATAATTACAAAAGATTTAGTCTATACATTTCCTTCTTTCTCTGATGATGAGCTCCTTTTCTCTATTTCTGCCTCATCTTTCATTGGTTTCTTTTTCCGTGTGACAATCCCCATTTCCAACCGCTTTATTAAAAATCATCGGAGACACGAGACATTCGTTCAGAGACATTTTTCGTTGATCTTACTGAGCCAGGTCATATTTTTTATCAGCCTTGAGGCATATTTATAAAGCTCTTAAGCCTATATACCCCCCATGAAAAAAAAAGTATACTTCAGATTTATAAAAAATATATCTCTATAATAGCGGCAATAAGTTCTATATTTCTTATATATCTTGGATATATCTGCCCGATATATCCAGGAGGATATATAACAGATATATAATAGATATATTACGGAGTTATAAAAATATACTTTGCGGAAATAAGTTCGATATCTCTTATATATCTCGTATATATCTTGTAATATACTTCTTTTCCATATGCTGTTCATTTTGCCAAAACTTTGCCTGACTGTGGCTGGCCTGTTCAGGGCAGGCTCACGGCCGAATCAAAATTGCCGTGGTACGGATAGCCATGCCGCTCCCTGGCCCGAGCCTGATCATAAATCCGGCTAGCCTGAACAAATTTCCAGCCGGGATGGTACAGTCCAGTCATTCCAGCCATTTTTTCTGCAATCTTCTACAGAATTGATTTTGCTTTTGGAAAAGGTTCAAGAGTGTCCCCTGAGTGTAAATTCAAGTCGGCGAGACGCGGGAGTGGTCCGAGCTTCAGCCGCCATCTTGGAAAACACGTTTTATCAAATATGCGGTGAACTGGTGCATCGTACGACAAAAATATTGCAATCCTTTTTTGTAGATAATGAAATTCTCTACAACTTTTATTGAAAACTTTTTCCTGTATAGTGCATGATTGTTTATTTATAGCGCGGCAAACTTTTCTGGGCATGGTTACTATATAATTAACGGTTGATGTAACAGTAAAAATAGTGATGTTTGGAAAAGTTTGCCGAGCTGGAAATCAAACACCATGCACTGTACAGGAAAAAGTTTCAAATAAAAGTTGTAGAGAATTTCATCATCTGCAAAAAAAAAAAATGTCTCCTATTTTTGTCGTACGATCCACGGTTCACGAGATATTTGATAAAAAGTGTTTTTCAAGATGGTGGCTGAAGCTCGACACCCTCGTTTCTCGCCAACTTGAATTTATACTCAGGAGACACCCTTGAACCTTTTCCAAAAGTAAAATCAATTCTGTAGAAGATTACATTATGAACCTACTTTTTTGGCTGTAGAATGACTGGACTAACGTTCAATATGGATGAACAGTGTCAGTTACTGAAAAGAGTATCCTGGTATCAAATTTGTCAATTTACGAAGAACTCTAGAGAAATGATATTCGCACTGGTGAACTGAATCTCAAGGCAATTCGTTTGTTGTTTCGACTCGCGTTCTTTCGAGATTCGTACACGCTCACGCCCGCATTAAAGAGATGAAAAGGACGAGTGAAAAAAGGTGAGAAAGGGAGAAACAAAGAGAGAGAGAGAGAAAGAGAGAGAGAGAGAGCAGCATATGTTGGGCTGATCCCCACGCAGGCTCGTCCAGTGTCCACACGGAAAAAAATGTGTATATTAAAAATAGCAATAACAGTATTGCTCTTAAAATATTGCTGTGACAACAATAATTTGGTTACTCGTTACACTAATAGATTGCTCTGCAAATTTTCTCATTATCGCTGAAATGGCCTTGCTGTTATAGCCATAATGTATCGTATTTCGAACTAAAAAATTTTAATAATCTAGCAATAAAATATCGTACCATAAATGTTGCAGAAATAGCAATACAATTTGTTCACGGTACATTACAGTGGATTTTGAAGTACAACACTGTTATTGTTAAATTTGAATTGTTATCGTAACAATATCGTTTCACGTACCCACAACAATAATTTCACGCGAAATACAGCAATAACGTCCTGCCTTCTCAATATTGCAATAATAGCAATATGTTTCGTTCGCAGTACATTACAGTGGATTCTTAACTACAATATTTTTATTGTTAAAATTAAATTGTTATCATAACCATATCATTGAACGCACCCACGACAATATGGATTCACGTGAAATACAGCAATAACGCGTCCTGCCTTCTCAATATTGCAATACTAGCAATATGCTTTGTTTCCAGTACATTACATTGGGTTCTCAACTACAACATCGTTATTGCTAAAGAGAAAAGAGAGATATAGCTAAGGCAGGCCAAGGACAAGAGGAAGACAAGATATAGACAAGAATAGACAGGCGCAGAGAGTGTTTGAGTACAAAGGAGAAAAGTTTTCTTATGAAAATTTTTATCCATTTTTTTCCCCTTAATTTATTTTCTTTTGAATTTTTTTTTCATTTCTTTCAAATTTTTTTTCTATGAAAATAAATATTATTTAAAAATTTGTAATTTATATCATACGCGTGCGCGGAAACGAGAGAAAGAAAAGTTTTTCCCTTGTTTCTGCCCTAGTGTGATATAATCTGCACGAGTATGCTATTATTTGAGGAGGTTTGCCACCTCCGCGCAGGAGGGGAAGATCGGTGACGCGTCGCTTGTACGCGGGTTGCCGGGCGGGTAGCGTGCGAGAGAGAAGTCCGCGTCACAAGTTCCCGAGCTTACATTGTATACAACGAGAGCTGTTTTCTTTTTAGAATTTCTCAATAACTATGTATGTACATATGAAGCATTTCGCTCTTTGCGAACTTCTTCCCAAAGATGTGATGAATTATCTAGATCCATTTTCATTAAATTCTTGTCGTTTTTAACGTACACTGGCAAAAATATTCTGAATTTTGGAATACAAAAAACGATAAAATCTACAAACCCTGGTAATTAAATTGAAATTAATACATACATAAAAACTAGAAATTTTATACATGGTTTGAAATTTAATAAAAATATACTAAATATTCAAACCATAGTTTGAAATTTAATAATAATGTACTAAATTTCAAACCATGGTTTGACATTTAGTACATTATTATTTGAATCTTCGTCTGTTGAATTTTCAAACGGGTTTGGAATTTAGTACATTATTACAATTTTTACATTGAGTACAAAATTTGAATTAATGTTAAAAAGTTATCAATAAAATGTTTAAACAAAACGTTGTTTAACAAATTTTTAGGGAAAGTTTTTTTTGACACGTGAAATGAATTCGTTGATTTTTCTGACTACGCACGAATTTAAAAAAAATTTCTTATCATTTTGAAATGTCGGTTTTCGAAAAATTTTTTATTCTGAAAAATGGAGGAAAAATCGTGAATTTTGGATATGTTTTCGTAAAAACGTTATATTATATTACAATTAAGAAGTTTCCAGGGCATTGAACGAATAGTATCGTAAGTACAACCTTTACAAATTTCCGAAAACCGAAATTTCAAAATGATAAAAAAATTTTTTTTAAATTCATGTGTAGTCGGAAAAATCAACGAATTCATTTCACATGACCAAAAAAAACATTCCCTAAAAATGTTTTAAACAATGTGCTGTTTAAACAATTTATTGATAACTTTTGGGTATTGTTATTATTAAAAAGTAATCTTATTATCGTCTCAATGTGGTTGAATTTTTTCCGATTTTTATCTTATCATGAAGTATGCAATATTGTCGACGAAAGTTACTTTTGGTTGGGAAGGTACGTCCGATACATCCTTAAATTTCCCAACATACAACTGATCAAGTGTTTTCTGGTGAGTCAAATACACGATACGAATTACCAAAGTTCATAAGCAGTCGATAGCGTAGTGGTTAGCGTGTTAGGAAGATAGGTAGGATAGGTAGGTAGGTCCCAGGTTCGAGTCCCAGTCGAGGAGGAAAAATCCTATCGAGAAAAATCGGTGTAGAATTTTTTTTTTTTCATTGTAACCCTTCCATGACCAACACTGTTAAAAATTTCTGTTTGAAATTCATTAAAAAAAGTGTGTGAAGCAATTAATTAATATTTTTAATGTCAACTAGTGGTTCAGTACAGCAATAAAGATGGTAAATTTAAGTATAAAGTGGAAGCGCGCATGGTTATATGATATTGCTGTGAGGAAACATATTGTCTAGCAATGTCAACAATTTTTATTGCTTCAAATAGCATGAATATTTGCTGCTGTAAGCTGCATTAATTCGCTGAAGCCTATTGCAATAATATGTTGTAATATGCATTTACAATATTTTTATCGCTGTGGATATCAGCATTTTAGTATTGTAGGGTCGTAGAGCAATACTTATATTGTTTTACCTATCTGCAAAACTGACAAGTTCAATACAGCAATAAAACTTTGTATGTTGAAATAGTACAATAAATTATTGTTGACTCAGCAATATTATTGCTAATATTTTTTTCCGTGCAGACGCTCAACGAAATTCGACACTCCAGCCCAACCCAAAACACACTCTGGGTTTACGTATAGATATAACAAGTGTAATATATATATATACATATTTGAGGCTCGAGATGGTGACTCCATGAGTTTTGTTCCTCGCAACGGAGAACGTTCGAGCGTGGAGCCTACCTCGCCACTCCTAACACGTGTCAACATGTCGTTTGACATAGATTTTTCGAGGAGATATAGGGAAGAAGCCCCGGGGGCGGAAAAAAACAAAATAAAATGAGAAGCGCGGGCGGTTGCCCCGAGTGGCCCCGCGCGTGTATATGATACACATGTATAGACACATAGATAGGCGCAGATTGCCTTCTTTCGGCTTGTCATACGTCTCCGTTGACTCTATAACCCTTTTTCACGTGAGGACTGGCGCGAAAAAGTGACAACGAGGAAAGAGAATGCAGCGGAAAGGGACCTAAGGTCTCCCCCCCCCCCCCCAATAAACCAATTGCCAAACGGAGGTGAATGAGTGAGGAAAGACAAGTATAGGGATCAAGAGGGCAATGTTTGCCAGACAATGTCTGTGCAGTGAAGTTGTTTGTGCAGTGAAATCAGACGGAAAGGGATATGGAACTAGTTTATTTGTACCCAAGTCGAAATGAAACGGCGACTTTGAACTTTGAACCTTGAGTAATGCTACTCCGTAGAGGTTAAAGATAGTAAAGTGAATTCCATTTCAATGGAAATTGGGAACCAACTTCGACGCTGCAGGTGTCCGAAATCTTCTGATTTACCATGTTTAGCTTCAAAGTAGTATTTAGTTGAAAACCTGCGTAGAGTTTGAGGCATTCGAACGAAGCTTTGAAGCTAAACCCACCGTGGGATTTGAGGTTTTCATGTTGAGCTTTTAATTCTGAACATTTCAATGTTCAGAATTTACAATCAGCGATCTAATTATTCGTAATATCGATTCAGAATCTATGTTGCAAGAGATTTTACGTAAATTTTCTGAATAACTACGAAAAATTAATTATTGCATGCGTATCGTATTTATCTGGAGGGAGAAACTCAACAGATTTTTTTCTAAAAAGTCGATCTTTACGTTCTACGAAAGACTGCAAAGTGTGAAATAAAAAATTTCTCACAGCAGTTTTCCAATTAAAAAATTAACTGCAAAGAACGAATTGAAAATAATTTATAATATATAATTTTCATAAATATCTACAAACTATTATTGATATAAGGACAATATGAAAATCTATCTTCTTACAGTTAATTATAGTTGTCAAATTATAGTAATTAATTAGTTAATTATAGTAATTATAGAGTCAAAGGAGTGTTTTCGACAAATATCATTCGACTCTAGGTATGAAGCGTTAAATAAACTCCAACTTCGAAGCTCAATCTGTTGAATCAAGAAATTTCAGACACTTTTGGCGTCAAAGTAGAGCGTCCGTATCGCACTGAAATAAAAACCTACTTCACTGTAACCCTATGGAGTAGCACTGCTTAGAGGTTCCAAGTACTATTCCCTAAATTTCGACTCGGTTAGGTGCCACAAGAGTTCACTCTTTCAATGTTGTACAGAAGAGTCTCAAAAATGTTAGCGACGACATATGGAATTAAGAATTTGAAAAATAGTTCAAAATAAACGCAAAGTTAGTTCGATTTTGCATAGAATTGCCTATATGTATGTGTGTACAGGCCAAGATCTGTCTAGCGCAGGAGGGCCAATCATTCAATCAACTCTGCACGATATCATTCACGTACGATGGCTCTTCGTATGATTTAATTTAACAATCCGAATAATTCCACGGGTCATATAGGAACGTAATGGGTATCCAGCCACAGCGGTCGTTCGCTTCTCGTCTTCTTCTTTCGTACACGGTGCGTCTCGTCTGGAAACTCCGTTTACGATGTTATACGACGTTACAGTCACGTAGATTGATATATATATATACATATTGGTAAAGTTAGTCGACCTAGCTCACGAGGAGTATCATTATCATTACATTTCTTTCGTATACGTGAATAAGAGTCTGAACGAAACGAATGGAGACTTCATGCAGTGAACGTCAATACATCTCATTACGCACGATTCTCAATGACCCCAAATAAAATCAAATATTCCATTATTCGTGCATATAGCATTCAGCTCATTAGCTGACCAACGAATTAACTTCTGAATTCTAAGATGCTCTTTCCGTTTTCATAAATTCATGATTTTTCCACTAAACCATTTTACAATGTTAAGCAAAATTCCGTGACTCATTTTCGAACGCGCGTAATATTCGTTATGGCCAGGCTTGTCGTCATTTTCCAGAAATTCGTTATTGCAGGTTTTGTCGTCATTTTTCAGAAGAAAAGAAAACTAATAAGATCGTGAAAAAAATACAATGTCGTGCGAAAAAAATCCTCTGGTCTCCTATGAAGACATCTCGATACGCTTCTGATTCTGGAGAACCTTCAAAAAAAAAAGTTTTTAATTACTATAAAAAAAAAGTGTCAAGAGTTTTTGGAGATCGGGTCCAGGTGACATGCTCGCCCTTCACGTAGATTTGAACGAGGCACTCCTTTCTCACAATACGAAAAGGAATCAATCAAAAGCCATTAAACGAAGCATGAAAAAAAAAAATTATTATTATAATCGTCATATATCTCTGTAACGTTCACCTGCACGTTTTGTCCGTATAGTAATTGATTTATATTCCTCTGAAAAGCGTTGTTTCAACAACAATGTCAATTTGGCCCCAGAACGTTGATTACAACAGAGAGGCGAGAGAGAAGCTCGTGCGCGATTTTCATCGTCGTGTCAAATTTTCGTTTTCGGTGTGGCGTAAACGATTAAAAGTTCGGTTACACATACGATATATACGGGGACGTCGGGAAAACGTGTGCGAGCAAAAAGTGGCAATGAATATGAATTAGATCGAGCTATCGCAGACAAGAGAGGTATAACAAACATTCGAGAGCTCGGAAAGTGAAATAAAATATTTTCTGCAGCTACAAAAATCGTTTTTCCTCTCGTTGCATTCAAAACTTTTTCATGTAAAAGTAATACATCTCCGTATGAGCTGACGCAACCATGCATGTATATATACGCGGAGGAATTTTATTTCGAAGAACTGTAAATGAACGGGAGATCCACGGTGCGATAGCCGCGTGGTGGAGCTAAACGGGAGGAAAACTCCCGAGGGTCATAGCACGTATAGATAGTAAATTTATTCGTTACAATTCGCTTGAGCCGCATACCCAAAGGCGCGCCTCGAATCAGCCACCGTTTTCACCCTCCTCATCGCGTTATATATAGCGCGCGGGTCCTTATTCAAATCGTATACACCCTTCCAGAGGCAATTTTTGATCACAACACTGGTATTGACAGAACCGTGGGATTCTTTTCATGAAAAATGCATAGGAAAAAAAAAAAAAAAAAATTCTCTCCTCTCGAAGATGCAAAGCTAAAGGAACGTCGGTAATTCCCGCTCGAAGAATCCGCGTCAAATTCAGTCTATGCGTCGTTTAAAGAGATATATCCGAGAGACGCGCTCCCTCTGCGACGCGACAGTTCAAGTTCTTCGACTATTTATCATTAGCTTCGTGGTATTGTCGCTGCTGCTATGGCGGTGATATTTTCACGATTCGAATGAAGAAAAGACGATCGGAAATTTTTTTTCTGACGATACAATCCCACAACCCCGACCCAAACAAAATCCTTTTTAGATGTTATTCTCCGACGCAAGCCAAATCTCCTTGAAATATATTGCAGCGAATCGTAATATACGATTACAAACGTGCTCGGTTTCAATTTGAAGTCATTCGCACTTTTTTCAAGTTCAAGCAGAATCACCATAAGCAACGTTTTATATGCAGCCAATAATAGAATTAGTGATAGATGAGCGCTATACTGGCTGGAGCATCGAAGAATGAAAAATAAATCAGTGATTGATTTTGTAACGGTTCTATGCTGGGTTACCCCGTTGACTCGGCCTCTTCGTCTCGAAGGTTTTTTTTTCCCCCATTACTTATTCATTTTAGCACACGATTTAAATTTACGTTAGGTAGCTGATAAATTGAAACAAGTTGCTCATAAAGTACACTTGAATCTGCTGTTTCATAAATGTTACGCATTTACGAAGCTCCCGGCTATATATGAGGCGAAGTGGATCGTTTATAATTTTGGCTTTCTCTTGGAGGAAGCTTTTTGGTTGAAAAATTGTGAGGATGTAGTTTTGCAAGCTTCCATTTGCGTCTTTATGTTCTCATCATTCACGCTTAATCTGGTTCTCTGCGAATCGAAGCTTCATCTGTGAGAGAGTAAAAGTATAATTGATCCCGAACGATGATTCAGCGATGAATCGGGGTCATGATGTCACGACCAGCCAGAACATCAGCATGTGTCAGTTGAATGATTGAATTATAGCATTCGAGGTCTCTTGACCTTATACAAACATTGCATGTCATTGTTTGCAGCCCAGTTCGTAAAGAGTAGTTTAAGTTCATATTTCACGACAATCAAATTAAAGGGAATTGAGCACATCAGATCTAAACTGGGGTCGTAGTATCCCAGAAATGGACATTTTTCATACAAGTTAAAGAAATCTTCGTTGAATATCTCACTCTTTCGACATCCCCCGGGGTTATGCTTGGCATTTATATCCCGAAGCGATTTTAAATCATATTACGATTTTTTTTTTCTTGATTTGTTTTTCTGACTGATAATTGAAACATTTTTGAAAGACTGGCACGAGTCTTTTGAAAACATTTTTTTTATAAGCACAAATCCTCTAGGAGGCTTCAAAGGTATATAAAATTGGAATGATAATGATGAATTTTAGAAGATTTTAGAAGTGGCTGACTTTTATCTGCAACTAAAAAATAAAATATTATACTCAGTTGATAATATAGATTGATTACGAAAGATTTTCTGATTTTTATCGGGGAGTCATCGGGGAATGATTTTTGAAAATTGACACATATAGAATGTAAATTAATAGTCTTCTCCTTCGTTGAATTGGAAACGATATCGGTAAAAACGATAAATCTATAATGCAAGCGAACGATAACAGTGAAAGCTCTGCTATCGCACGTTGATGCCAAAAAGGTTGATTTCATACTAGAGTCAAGCGATCGAGCCAGCAAGATGTGCGGGACACACGATCTCACGAGCATCATCAAGCGCGCGTTAGACATTTTGGTGCTTTATAACGCCACGTGAAAAGAACTCGTTATTATACCCTTCCAGCTCGAGCTAGAGCCCTCGTCATATCTTCATCGTACAATTCCATAGTCAGCAGAGAGTTGCGTCGTCCGGTGCTCCTCTCCCCGTCACACACTCGTCATCGTCTTCCTCGTTTTTGTCGTCGAGTGGTCCCGGCCACTCTCTACGCCGGAAATGCGTCAATCAACGAGCTTAGGACAATGCGCGGTCGTTATCGCCCAGAACTTGGAGGGTGAACGCGCGAGAGGTGTAGCCGTTTGCGCTTGATGGTGTCCCAGAGCACACTTATATACACACATAAAGAACAACCCTTGTGCTCATGTACGACTTTGTAGTAACAAAAATTGCCCTGAGGAAGCTCGAAAGTTTATGAATTTTCACGACTCATTTTTTGTTCACCCGCTATCATTTAAGGGAGCTTTCCAGTGTGACAGCCCGAAAAATCGCTGTTTTTCGCGATTTTTTTTTTTAAAGAAAAAATAATCTAATCGGTCTGGTTTTTTTTTGTTTATTAATTGGGTATTGAAGAATACAAAACAATTTTTTAAAGATCGATTTATTTATTAATTAATATCTATAAAAATGATGAAACAATTGTTGCAGAAAATGCACTTGGATGTGGTGTCCACGTTGGGGGTTACAATTTTGATTTGAAACAAAAAACACAAAAAGATTATTGCTCGGTATATAATTGGCTTTCGTGCTATGGAGGCTTTTTTTTTTTTTTTTTTTTTTTTTTGCAAAAATGGCGCCGGTTTGAATAAAAAGTATCGATTTTAGCATTTTTTTTGGCAGTTTTTTTTACAAAAAAATAGGAAGATGTCAAAAAAAAAAAAAAGCTTCCATAGCACGATAAACAATGACGTTAAGAATATTGTGTAAAAAATTCAACTCGATGGCTTTAAAACTCTGCCCTCCAGGTTGGACACCGTTTTAAAAAATGCTGTTTCGAGAAAAACGCGTTCAAAGTTTCAAGTGAGGAAGTGACGGCCGACGCGGCAGCTGTAGCGCTCCGTTCCCTTCTTCCAAGAAATGCTGTACAGTAACCGAAATAATCTGAATTTCGGCATGAAAATTTCAGGGAATATTCGGAAGAGTGTATACTATTCGATAAAGCAAAAAAAAAATCGATTTTTTGAAAATTTCACACTGGAAAGCTCCCTTAATTTTATTGTTAGGCAGATGGGTGACCGCTTGATCATGAACTGGCTGACACATTTGATCGATTAGATGGAATCCATATTTTTCAGAAAGCGTTGATTTCCCATACGAAGAACAGTTTTGTCGAAAGAACCGGTGGTATTCGCACAGATTTTTCGCAATTTCCCCGTGCCCTCGTGCATGTTCGTAAAAGGATCGCAAAAATCCAAAAGGTTAAACTTTTGAGAATCACAAATAATAAAAATATATGTATGTCAATTATACTTCTTTCTTCGTTTGTTTAAAAAAAAAAAAAAAATCTCAACGATTATACTACTCCGTAAAAGGTATTTTTTAATTTTTTGAAGTGTCATCTGCGAGGCCGCTGTTTTAATTCCAATTAAAACCTTGAGCAAACCAGAGAGCTTCCTTCTCGTTTGGTCCACGGACGCGTCCTCGTCGTTGTATTATAATAGTGGTCGTGGAAGTAAACAGGGATTAAATGAAGACGATAATGAATGGGTAAAAATCACTAGTAAGCACTATGGAGTTAGAGAGAAAGAGAGAGAGAGAGAGAGAGAGAGAGAGAGAGAGAGAAGCCAGGACCCTGTCAAATGGAAAGAAAGCGACCCCGAAAAAGCAGCCTCGACGCATTAATATATCAGATTATCTTAGAAAACCAAGTCTAATTTATAACGCTATACCACGACGTCCGTCGGATGGCTTGCATTTTAATGCATATCCTTAAAAGCGTCTTCCCTCCTGAAAGATTTTTCGCTCGCTTTCGTCCTGTCGCCTCTATCAGGATACCCGAAGAATGCTCTTATATCGGCGTATTAGAGAGGGTCAGAGAACGATATATATAGCGAAAGAGAGAACGACAGGAAGAGAAATAAAAGCAGAAAACGTTGTTCCACATTGTGAGAAAGTAACGAGAAAGCTCAGAGATAGAAGAAAAGAGAAAGTCGAGGATTTTCTTCAAGAAAATTCACTTTACCAGAGAATAGCTGACTTGCTTCTGCCTCTATATTCGAAAAAAAAAAAAAAAAAACGTGCAAATTGAAACTGTCACATAGCTACCTCATCGTTTTTGCCCATTCACGAATCTCCCTCTATATGAGTAAGTGACTTTCTCGATTTTGGCTTCCTCACGTAACAAGCTTTGCGTATTCACAAAAATTAACGACATTCAAGCTTCAATTAGCGTATCTTTTTGATCTTCTGTATTTAAGAAAATAAAAATTTCCCTCGTCGATTGCTGAAGAATTCGATATAAAGTAGCTAATATCGATGATTCTTCATTAATACAGAATATTTAACTTCGATTTTTCAAAATTTGCCCGATTAAGCCCACGTGAATATTTGTAAAATCACCAATTTTTCAATCTCCCTATCATTAAACGAGACTCCTGCAGTTTTAGATCGAAGTTTCTATATCATGGGTACCGCGATTGACCAAAGAAAAAGTGCATGAATGAATTTTCAATGCTTGTAACGTCCTCTATATACAAAAACATAACAATTGGATATTTTTTAGTACAGCGTAATCACTGAGAATGAGAAAAAAATACTTTTTTCTGTTTCTGATTTTTGTTAATTGTGCTTTTTTTTTCCTGTAAGTAGGTCACGATGAACTGCAATTAACGAGATTCGCGGCTATTATAATCCTGTTTTGAACCCGACACTGGCAGAATAACGTTGCGCCATATCGATCACGGAAAAAAATATTAGCAATAATATTGCTGAGTCAACAATAATTTATTGTACTATTTCAACATACAAAGTTTTATTGCTGTATTGAACTTGTCAGTTTTGCAGATAGGTAAAACAATATAAGTATTGCTCTACGACCCTACAATACTAAAATGCTGATATCCACAGCGATAAAAATATTGTAAATGCATATTACAACATATTATTGCAATAGGCTTCAGCGAATTAATGCAGCTTACAGCAGCAAATATTCATGCTATTTCAAGCAATAAAAATTGTTGACATTGCTAGACAATATGTTTCCTCACAGCAATATCATATAACCATGCGCGCTTCCACTTTATACTTAAATTTACCATCTTTATTGCTGTACTGAACCACTAGTTGACATTAAAAATATTAATTAATTGCTTCACACACTTTTTTTAATGAATTTCAAACAGAAATTTTTAACAGTGTTGGTCATGGAAGGGTTACAATGAAAAAAAAAAAATCCTACACCGATTTTTCTCGATAGGATTTTTCCTCCTCGACTGGGACTCGAACCTGGGACCTACCTACCTATCCTACCTATCTTCCTAACACGCTAACCACTACGCTATCGACTGCTTATGAACTTTGGTAATTCGTATCGTGTATTTGACTCACCAGAAAACACTTGATCAGTTGTATGTTGGGAAATTTAAGGATGTATCGGACGTACCTTCCCAACCAAAAGTAACTTTCGTCGACAATATTGCATACTTCATGATAAGATAAAAATCGGAAAAAATTCAACCACATTGAGACGATAATAAGATTACTTTTTAATAATAACAATACCCAAAAGTTATCAATAAATTGTTTAAACAGCACATTGTTTAAAACATTTTTAGGGAATGTTTTTTTTTGTCATGTGAAATGAATTCGTTGATTTTTCCGACTACACATGAATTTTTAAAAAATTATTTTATCATTTTGAAATTTCGGTTTTCGGAAATTTGTAAAGGTTGTACTTACGATACTATTCGTTCAATGCCCTGGAAACTTCTTAATTGTAATATAATATAACGTTTTTACGAAAACATATCCAAAATTCACGATTTTTCCTCCATTTTTCAGAATAAAAAAATTTTCGAAAACCGACATTTCAAAATGATAAGAAATTTTTTTAAAATTCGTGCGTAGTCAGAAAAATCAACGAATTCATTTCACGTGTCAAAAAAAACTTTCCCTAAAAATTTGTTAAACAACGTTTTGTTTAAACATTTTATTGATAACTTTTTAACATTAATTCAAATTTTGTACTCAATGTAAAAATTGTAATAATGTACTAAATTCCAAACCCGTTTGAAAATTCAACAGACGAAGATTCAAATAATAATGTACTAAATGTCAAACCATGGTTTGAAATTTAGTACATTATTATTAAACTTCAAACTATGGTTTGAATATTTAGTATATTTTTATTAAATTTCAAACCATGTATAAAATTTCTAGTTTTTATGTATGTATTAATTTCAATTTAATTACCAGGGTTTGTAGATTTTATCGTTTTTTGTATTCCAAAATTCAGAATATTTTTGCCAGTGTACGTTAAAAACGACAAGAATTTAACGAAAATGGATCTAGATAATTCATCACATCTTTGGGAAGAAGTTCGCAAAGAGCGAAATGCTTCATATGTACATACATAGTTATTGAGAAATTCTAAAAAGAAAACAGCTCTCGTTGTATACAATGTAAGCTCGGGAACTTGTGACGCGGACTTCTCTCTCGCACGCTACCCGCCCGGCAACCCGCGTACAAGCGACGCGTCACCGATCTTCCCCTCCTGCGCGGAGGTGGCAAACCTCCTCAAATAATAGCATACTCGTGCAGATTATATCACACTAGGGCAGAAACAAGGGAAAAACTTTTCTTTCTCTCGTTTCCGCGCACGCGTATGATATAAATTACAAATTTTTAAATAATATTTATTTTCATAGAAAAAAAATTTGAAAGAAATGAAAAAAAAATTCAAAAGAAAATAAATTAAGGGGAAAAAAATGGATAAAAATTTTCATAAGAAAACTTTTCTCCTTTGTACTCAAACACTCTCTGCGCCTGTCTATTCTTGTCTATATCTTGTCTTCCTCTTGTCCTTGGCCTGCCTTAGCTATATCTCTCTTTTCTCTTTAGCAATAACGATGTTGTAGTTGAGAACCCAATGTAATGTACTGGAAACAAAGCATATTGCTAGTATTGCAATATTGAGAAGGCAGGACGCGTTATTGCTGTATTTCACGTGAATCCATATTGTCGTGGGTGCGTTCAATGATATGGTTATGATAACAATTTAATTTTAACAATAAAAATATTGTAGTTAAGAATCCACTGTAATGTACTGCGAACGAAACATATTGCTATTATTGCAATATTGAGAAGGCAGGACGTTATTGCTGTATTTCGCGTGAAATTATTGTTGTGGGTACGTGAAACGATATTGTTACGATAACAATTCAAATTTAACAATAACAGTGTTGTACTTCAAAATCCACTGTAATGTACCGTGAACAAATTGTATTGCTATTTCTGCAACATTTATGGTACGATATTTTATTGCTAGGTTATTAAAATTTTTTAGTTCGAAATACGATACATTATGGCTATAACAGCAAGGCCATTTCAGCGATAATGAGAAAATTTGCAGAGCAATCTATTAGTGTAACGAGTAACCAAATTATTGTTGTCACAGCAATATTTTAAGAGCAATACTGTTATTGCTATTTTTAATATACACATTTTTTTCCGTGATCTAACAGTGACATCTACATTCTTGAGTGCAAGACGCCTTAATTCATTTCTAAGTCTTATATTTATAGGTTACAGCGGTTCTCGTACATTGTCGTAAGCTGTTTTATCTATTTTCATCTATTTCGATATCTGTGATGCATCGGATGATTCTCCGGGGCCTCATTAATCTAACACAAGTTTTGGCAAAAAAAAAAAAAGTGTCGAAGACGGAGAAAAATCTATCCCAACCACTCTACAGTTGTGGTGGATAAATGCGGATAAGCTAAGATAATACGGTGTGTGTGTGTGTATTTTCGTGCGCGGTGTATCGATGCGTGCGATAGAACAGAGGAGGAATTGTTCTGCGACCCCGGATCAACCGCAAAATTCTACCATGGGGAATATCCTCGATTTATCGAGATGCGAATCAGTTATACGCGGTGTACAATAGAGCGAGGGAGGAAAACGATGCCGAATCAGCACTCCTCGCTGTATAGTTATTTATATATATATATATAGCGAGAAAGCTGTGTGGCTTTTGGCACGAGAGACACGGAGAGATCCAAAAGACTGCCGCTGCTGTCTCCGTCGTTTCTCAATCTCCGTGGCCAAAGAAGTGGACGCACTTCTAATATTATAGTCCAATCATTCTAGCCAAAAAAGTGGGTTCATAATTCAATTTTCTACAGAAGATTTTAAAAGAGATTCAGGAATGTCTCCTCAGGGTAAACAGAAGTTGGCGGGACGCGGGGTCGAGCTTCAGCCGCCATCTTGTAAAATACGTTTTATCAAATATCTTGTGAACCGTGCATCGTACGAGGAAAATTGTAAATACCTTCTTTGTACATAAGAAAATTTTCTACAACTTTTATGGAAAATATTTTTCTGTATAGCGCGTGGTTTTTTATTTACAGCGCGTCAAACTTTTCAAAACATCACTATTTTTTACTGTTACATCGACCGTTAACTGTATATTTAGGAATAACCATGTTTGGAAAAGTTTGCCGCACTATAAAAAAAAAACCACGAACTACACAGGAAAACGTTGTGAATAAAAATTGTAGAGAATTTCATTGTCTGCAAAAAGGGTATCAACTATTTTTCTCATACGATGCACGCTTCACGAGATATTTGATACAACCTGTTTTCCAAGATGGCGGCTGAAGCTCACACTCCCCGCGTCCCTCCAACATGAATTTACACTCAGAGCTCCTGAAACTTTTCCAAAAGAAAATTAAATTCTGTAGAAGATTGCAGGAAAATTGGCTAGAATGACTGGACTGTATGGCGGATGATACAGATCGAAGCCATTGGGCTCTGAGATTGGCCATTAATCGCTGATCAATTTCCTATCTGATTCTACGCCACATTATAAATGTCTCTGCATAATAAAAATATTCTGAAGCCAGCACTACCTTTGCGATGCACAAGATTCGGTGGCTTATTTATCAACTTTCGAATTTTATTTGAATCCAATATATTTTAGCCTCGTTTTCACACCTCTCTCTCACCTTTTATGAGGAAATTAAAATCAGAATTATTTAATTTCCGAATTAGCACATTGACGTAAACAATCATGGGTTTAATCGAAAGAGTGGAGGATAAAGCGGTTATAAAATTGACGACATGTATCTCATCTGGTCCAATCTACGGATATTGCCTGCTTTTTTCTAAAACTGTCACACTTTTCTACTGTGCTCGCAATCTTTTTCACGTATTTATATGTCTTTGAATGAGAATTGGGGGAACAAGAATCGCAATCACATCGTGTCGATTGCTCTTTTCCCTCCCTCGATTTCTCTCTCTCTATCTCTCTCTCTCTCTCTCTCTCTCTCATATTGTTCTCTTTTCGATCGATTCACAGATAAGACAACAAAATTTCATCCACCGTTATCGATATATATATATACGTAGATGACAACAAAAGTCAATGAGATCGTTTTCCCCAAGCTCTTTTGTGGTACGTTTTCGTTACGCTGTGATTGCAAGTATTTTATAAATAGCGCTGCACATGCACATATAATAAAACACATGGAATTATCATGCTGTGCGCTAGAACAAGCCATCGAGGGTGAGCTCATTTTTCCTGGATGAAATTTTTCTTCTCTTTTGCGCAATCGACAAACTCGCGCGATGCACCCTCTTGGTACCCGCGGTGAATGCATCAGATCGCACCTTCCTGAGTTCAGAAGGAACGAAATTATTCCGATTAGACGCCGAGAATGCAAAAGGAATTCTGAGCTTCTTATCGAACTGTTTCTTTGTACATGTTCTTGCTCATTACTGAACCACCACTAAATAAGGGTGGATTATACATATATGTGGTTCTTATATATATATTTGGAGATCGGAAAAAATTTACCTCGTGCCATCACTTAAGCCGGTTACAAATAATGAGGAAAAAAATGTGAGTAAAGTTTCAAGCCACTGAATCAATGGGAACATGGAAAATTTTCCCATTCAGGTAAAAAAAAAAAAGGTTTCAGCTTTGGTAAAAAACCTGTAAGGGTTGATTTGAGGGTTAAAAAAATTTTGGAGTAAGATGAGGAGAAAAACGATTTAAAGGACAAATCGTAAAGGACCCAACCGAAATTTTTATATTTTTATATAAACGATTCGTACAAACTTATCGCACAGTTTCGATAATTATTTGGACTAGCAAAATTAAATCAATATTTCATAATTGTGATTAAAATCGAACAAAAAGTACTTTATGCCATTGAGACACCACACACCACTCATAGACACTACTTTTTCATGCTCCCCCGATTGACGATCGATTATCGCTGATGAAATTAAAACTTTTCACTCATGAGCGAAGCAAAAAGCTTTGAAATTCAGAAAAGCCACTAATTTAAATAATTATCGTTCGGAGGGTCTCAGGGAATGGAAATGAAAACAATTGAACGCAAAAAAGTAAAAATCCGTGAAGATATATAATGGAAACACTAGTAACAACAACAATAATAATAATAATAATAATAATAATTTAAATTGAATAATAATTGAATTTGAGTTACTGTAAAACAAGTCTCATTGGTCAAAAATAGGGATGAACAACAATTTCAGGGATAAAAACCATCCCCACCGCAAAAAAATACTTTCTTCATCGAAAAATTTTGCAATTTTTGTCGTTAGAATGTTGATTTATTAAGAACTGACAAATAAAAACAATGAAGTATTGTATGTATTGCATGCAAAAAATTTTATATTTGTTTTTCTCAAAAATTAACAGCATCGAAGGGCTGTAACCGCTCAATAATCTGTTTGTATCAGGTCAAAAGAGTTTGGAGAATTTCGAACGAATCAAAATTTTGACACCGAAAAGCTTCCGGAAATGGGTGGGATGCCATTTATAGAGTATTCGACACAATATGCATAGACGAGAGATTGATCGAAGAGTGCTGAGGTAAACGAACGAATCCACGTCCGCATCCCTTCACTATTGGAGCGCGAATATTCCTTTTATTCCGTCCTATTCTTCTCCACATTCATATCCTTCTCTCTCTCTCTCTCCCTCTCTCTTTCTTTTTCTATCATCCTCTGGTTTTCCCTGTTGTTGCAATATGAACGTTTTTTGAGGATGAATAGAAGCTGTCAAATTGTCTATTTGGGGGGTGGTGGCTAACGATCTATCGACCATCCTCCCACATTACTATGCCGAGAGGGTTAGCACGAGAGCCTCATCTGGCTCTTGATATTGTTTGTAGGCTGCGGTTTTGTGCGCCCAAAACGCTTTCACCTATATAGAGAGCAAGCGAGAGAGAGAGAGAGAGAGAGAGAGAGAGAGAGAGTCGCTCTTCCGGGAGATTCTGTGAGCACATTTAGCCGAGCACTATACTCACCGCCGCTAGTCTATTATATCCATTTTGTGCTTTACCTCTGGGTGGCCGAATTTTCTACTGCTCTCTATCTCATCCTTTCTCTCTCTCTCTCTCTCTCTCTCAGCCCTAGACAAGCCAGAGAGAGAGAGAGAGAGAGAGAGAGATCTCCTCCTCCGAGGTTCGTCCCCTTCGATCAACGTTATTTCACTTCACGGCCTGTCGCAAAAATTCCCCTTATCCAGAACTACCTCTTTCGTAGTGCCCGTTATCACAACGCCGCTACGCTCGTTCTCCATCCCTTTAGCCATTCGATCGAAGTGCTTTCTCATCGTACACCCCGCGGAGTATACACACACCCATATATATATACATATATGTGCAATCCTAAATCTCACGTTTCTGACGCTCGCAGCGTATGATTGAAACAATGGTTTTCAGTATATATATATATATATGATATCCGAAGCTCATAGAATGGATCTCTAACTATTTACTTTTTATTTTATTTTTTTATTATAAAAATATTTCTCAACGAGATTTCGTTTTTTCCAGATTTTATATTTCTCATCGGCGTCTTGAGATTTGTTAATAATAAAATGTTTGTACGAATCGACAAAAAAAAAAAAAAATTCTCAAGATACTTCCCGAGGAAAGAGGAAGTAAATTTGAATGAGAATTCTTTCGTGAATTTAAAAGCAAACGAGTGGATAGGATATTGTAAAATCAATTTCCGATAATTGATGGTTCGAGTCGTTTTGACAACGAAAATATGATGAATAAATTTATTTTGTACTACGCGGAGCCAGAATGGACCTTCGCGAGTATACACGCTCGGGGATAAGGATACGGAAATGGAAACTTGTGTCGACAAATAAAATATTTGCAGGAACATATACTCCCGTGGGCATCTCCATGTTTCATGGAGTTTCGATTCCCCGTTTCGACTGCTGCCTGGTCAGGGATAGTTATAAACACACAAAATTTACGTATTAAATTGCCTCAATTACGTTCTTTTAGTTGACAGCGTAGAGCTGTCAATCTTTAATGTCAATTCTTAAGAAGTTTTTGTTGCTCTTAAAGCATCTATAGTCTCGTAATTATCTTATAATTCATACGATAAGAATAAATAGAAATGAAAATCTTAAAAAAAAACAGATGCTCCTTTTAGAGGAAAAAAAAAACAACCTAACAAAAAACGAAGAATATTAAAATGTATCGGGCTAAATGCCGTATGAGCTAGTTCGAAATAGTAGAGCCCATACGTAACAAAGAGTCGGTCATGTAACACATTTTTTTAAATCTCAATTACGAGGTCGCCAAAAGGCATTGAGTCGTCAATGACGAGTACACGATAAACGGAAGCGAAAGCTAACTCGATAATCGATTGAAAATCAACGATGAATTACCACGATTGGTTCGTTTATATGTGCTCGCTAAAGCTGCAAGCTTCACCGTACACGGTAGCTCCGCGTTTTCAAGTGTCGTAGTGTCGAATCTATCCTGGTCTCAGCCGATTGGAAAGCTTCAGGGCATGAATCCCGTATTTAATGGGGCTACGTTAACGCTGCACTCGAGCATTAGAGAAGCTTCGATCGTTCGCTAAAGTGCCCCGGCAACAATTCAATTCCACATTCATGTACCAACGTTTACACAGAATAATTCCGGCATATATACACGGTTA
This sequence comes from Rhorus exstirpatorius, assembly GCA_963564615.1. Taxonomy (NCBI): domain Eukaryota; kingdom Metazoa; phylum Arthropoda; class Insecta; order Hymenoptera; family Ichneumonidae; genus Rhorus; species Rhorus exstirpatorius. The sequence goes on from OY751318.1 coordinate 32,090,443, forward strand.
GAAAAAAAATGTTAAATTCAACAACAACACATTAAAAACGTCCCTTACAACTAAATTTATTAGTTGTTCTGCAACTACAATTTTGTGTTGTGTACTAACTCATGCATTGTGTCGTATCTATTGAATAACACAAATTTAACTATTTCGTTGTGTTGAAAATTTTTGACTGTACTTTTGTGTAGAAAATACAAACATTTATGTTGATTACAGCATTGACATTTTTTTAACGAGTTGAAATAAACATGAAATGTTGAAACCACTTTAAAAAAGTGTTAGTTTTGACACAAATAATTTAACATGTGAAAATTTTAACATTTACACGAATTATTTCCAACAGTGTAGGTCACACATTTTTTATCAACCGCTCTCGACTCTTATTGCACGAAGCCTCGCTTTTTCGGGCTCGAATCGAGCTCAGTATTGGTAAAAGTATCGTTTGCTCTTTTTTTCGTTCCTAATAATAGAAAAATGTTCGCAATCCTCAACGATAAATCTTTGAAGACCTAGCAAATCCACTAATCAAAATTTTCGTACATTGGCGCACGTTCAAAAATTTCCTAACTCTTCTTGCAATGGTATTACTTCCATTGATACCAATGATATATGAACAAATCAGGGAAATCTAAATTATTCGGACCCGAGGCACTCTGAGCTGGCACGCAATACCCATCGTGCATAAATGCATACAGATGAATATACATGCATGCGAAGACTCGAAGAAAAAAAAATATTCGTGGAATGCTTATATCTACCGAACGAAGTGGCTGATAAAAATGAGTAACCCGATACTGCGGAGCGACGATTAAGAGTGGATGATGACAACGATGTATATATATATATATATACACAATATATATGAACACAGACACATTCATAAATGTACCTCTCTCACGTTGTGTCGTCCAGTGCTCTCTCCACTTCGTATAATTATACGATAACCCGATTCAAACTTCGAAAAGTACGCTTCGTTTCTCCCCCATCGCGGACCGAGAGAGAGTCCGCGAAATGCTCGGTTAATTGTAGCTTTCGGACGCGCCAATCGACCATTAAGGATTGGGTTTGAGTCGGGGGAGGGGGTTTTTTTTTCTTCGCAACAAACCTGAATCCAAGCAAATGTAGTTGATTCCGTGCGCTGAATGAGCCCACTTCGATCAGTTCCGTCCGCAAGCGATCCCAAAACCGTTTTAGTCAAATCACACCGAGCCCCGTATAGTTGTATACATTCAATCTGAAGTTCTCGTTTGGATTTAAAAATAAATCCAAAAATCGAAAAGTAAATGTTCTCGGAAAAAAAATTTAAAAAAAAATGGCGCGCATTAACTCATTGGTAGGGCGTGATTTTTCATCTCTCGTGTCCCTCAGGATAGTTGATTACATTTATCTCTCTCACTCTCTTTGGTTTTAGTGCAACGATGCACACACACTGAGGTTCAATTATAAGCGGACGATATTTTTATAGCCCACGCATCTTGTAGATGGCACACGGATACGCATGCACTCCACACGCACGCACGCACACACACACACACACACACACGCGCGCGCGCGCGCGCACACACACACACATACACACATTCACGTAGAATGAGGTATACGCACATTAATAATGCCGGTTTTGATTCGTTTGTATAATATATATACTATATATATATGTATAAGCTACCAGAACTCACGCAAGCTTTCTCGTCCCGAGGACCTCACGCAGGAGCCTTAAGTACGTTTTTTTGTTTTGTTTTTCGATCTTTTCGTTCTCAGCTACCTATTACTCGACATTATTGATGCTTTTAAATCTTGCCTCGCTTTGCCTCGATCTTCCACGATCTTCTATCATATTTTACGAAAGCAATCGCCAATTGTAAAACATTACGATGTCAAATTTTAACACCGCAAGTACATATTCGTCGGTCGGATTCCATTTTTGTGAAAATTTTTTTTTTTTATCAATACCTCAAAGTGTTAGTATACGTCAGAATAAAAATCTTAATCCTGATCGTCAAAGTTTAGGAATTAACATTTTTTAAATTTTATTATTTATTGAAAACTATCATAAAGTCCCTAAAATGTATATTGGACAGGCTCGATTATTATAACAACATAGGTAAATTCTGCGACGAAAAAAAAAAAAAATGAAACTTTAGTTGTTAGTAAACAGCCAGAATCCAGATAAATATTGACAAAATACAAACATGAAAAAAGGATATTTCATTTAATTTGCCATTCGAGGATAAATATCATATGATGATATATTCACTGATATAAGACACTGAAATGCACCAAATCAACTTGGAAGTTCTTTTCGAGATCCTAGTCGTGTGATTTCGAGTTTCAAATTGATGATGTAAGCCTAGTTTTCGTTATCCAACTCGGTCTTATTCAATGAATAATATGTGATTAATGATTTGACAGGGAAACAACGTGGCTACGAATCAGAGCTACGAAGCCGAAGTAACGTAAGAAGCATAAGCTAGGCAAGCGACCCTACACACACACACACACACACACACACATACACAGGTGCGACCATATCACATACAAAACTTCTGGAGCATTCCGTTTTCAGAGTTCGGTCCAGAAGGTGCGAGCACTCGCGAAATTCTGATTCAGATAGTTCCTACCGCGGTGGGAGCTTGGAGAGGCACAAATATATTCGAGAAAGCTATTCGGACGTATATAGATAATGTCGTGTGGTATGCTATACGAGAGGTTGAAAGAAGTTAGGGCTTATAGTATGGTTGTAAAAGAAATAGCGGGAGGTGCGGGAGCGCGAGAGAAAGAAGGGTGCGAGATATATACGACCTCATAATTCGCTTCTAAACATCGCTAATTGCAGTGCTGACCCTCTAAATCTTTTCGGATGCTATCTACGCGCTCGGGAATGCTCTGCTAACCTGGTTCGAGATCCCTCGGAGAATTAAACACGTACTATACAAAAAAACACACACACACACACACAACACACACACACACACAATTTACATGCACCTCGCTTACCCATATTGCCGCTGCAATGGTTGCTCTGTTAATGAACTCCCGGGTCGCTCTACCTCCTTCTGTCTCTCAACTCTCGCCCAATATGCGATCCATATACGCGTCGTCGCGATATATCTAACTGCTTTAAGATTTTTTTTTCACCGACTTCCACGTGGCCAGTGAAATAATGCGTGGAATTTTAGCCTGGTATATGGCCACTTGCACAATCAGACCAACGTATTCGTGAAAAGGCTTCGCATGCGATATGAATATAGCAACGAAGAATGCGCGCTCTTTTTTCGTCGGTGCACGAAGCGTATGTTGCACCAAACCTTTGACTAGCCGTTCGGCCGTTAGTTTGAAAATTCGACTCTACCGTCAAAATAAACATCCAATCTTTCGTTTGAACACAAATGTGACAGTAATACAGAAATTTTAACAATTACTCGACGATTTTTTTTTTTTTTTTTTGCAAAACAACTTTTCGAAGCTTCGATTCGATAATCCCGAATTTTTAGCTCCAACACGAAGTACGAAGGAAAATTTTCATAGCGAGAACAAAGTCGAAAGAATATGGTGACCCAGCAGCGAAGCAATGAGGTCAAAAGAGCACGTCACACTTGAGTCTGAGAAGGTGTGATAGAAAAAAAAAAAAAAAAAAAAAAACGAAACAGAACAGGGACGCGAGTGCGATTTCAGAAGGCAGATGGCACGTTGGAATGTCCGTAGAAAAATTCCGTAAATGAGGAGAAATAGAAAAAACGAGACGCGTGGCAGATATTCGGTTGAAAGAGAGTTCGCGGATCCACGACTCGAATTTGGCTGAACTTCTTTGGCTGATAAAGATGGATGCTCCGGGGTTGATGAGAGCTCGAGGGTTGAACAGAAGAGGGTTGATTGAAACGGTGGTGAAATCTATTGCGGTTTCATTTTTTTTTTTTTTTTTTTTCATTAAGTATGAGTCGTAGACTGTAGAGAATAAATGTCGAATAACGACTCGGAGAAAATTAAGAAGCGAAGTTCTCTGATTGTGTCGGAGGGGGGGGGGGGATTCATCCGTTAGGTCCGTCTGAAATATTCGTTCAGTCTAAAAAATCGTCAGGGATGTCGTCCTTTCGCCTTCTCTCCGCGGACACGGCTATTGGATTAAATAAGGCTTCGAGGATATTTTCCACCATTGCGGTTTTTCTTTGACAAAATGCGTGTCACACATGGTGCAGCTATATGAAAGTGCATTCACATGAAAATATGATAAAATATTATATGATCGGGCTTTAAAAATGTTTGGCAAGAAATGAAAAAAAAAAGAACTCTCGTTTGCTCGTCGAACCGTCGCAACGACGTATCGTATATTGATGCTAGCGTGTGTGCGCGCACCAAAGGAACTCTGATGCGGTTATAAGAAATATAGCCGAGTGGGAGAACATATCTAAAAGTATTCGCCGTTCGATGGATATAGAATCTCTATGTTACGAGAGATGGGAGTTATGAATTTTCTTCAGAAAGCCAGAGAGAAATGAGGAAGACGGTAAATCGTCGACGACTCTGTTCTTTGTCCATTGCTCGCGTGGGATCGTGTGTGTATATTATGAGGTGAAAGATCGTGAAAGAGGCAAAGTGAGAAAGAGAGTGAGAGGGAGAGAGAGCCATGAAAGGTGAGGAATAATAAAGAGCGGGAAAGAAGAAAAAACGAGAGAATGAGAGACGGGTGGCAGCGTTAATGGAACACGAGGGTTGCACGAATTTTCGTAAGACAAAAGCTCTGACTTTGGATCGCTAAATTGAGACGTAAAGCGAGAAATACGCGGAGATCGCAGGAGAGACGAAAGCCACAAAAATATATATATATATATATATGAGTCCTTCCACCCTGACTCGATCTATACTTGTGACCTCTGGTATTTGATCCAAATTTTTTTTTTTTTTTCATAAAAAGCCGATTTTGGAAAATCAATAACGCCCCATAAGCGAGCGATTTTTTTTGGAATCTTTGATTAAATTTGACGTATTTGATTAAATACACGGAAAAAAATTTTCTGTGAATTCTAGTCATGTTTCCATCATGTTTTACAGTTTTGTTAATAGAGAATGCCTATCGGGAGGAAAACTTCGGAAATTCTTTAGAATTTGAAATAAAAAGGACTAAGTGATAGAATGAGTTTTTACAGTTTAAAAGTGTAAATAGAGTTTACCACTGTGACAAACTGTACAAATTGTGAAATCAATTATAATATAAAATAGCGCATCTTTTTGGGTTTAATGTTTGAGAAATTGCAAAGTGAACTGTAAATAATAAAAGTTTAGAAGATTTTGAAAAGCGCGGGTCGAATTAGCATAATAAATGCAGTTTATTATCTATCAATTAGCAATTAAATCGATGAACGAATTTAAAACTGCTGTTCCATTATCTTTGAAAATACTATGAATTTTGCAAAAAAAAAAAAATCGTCATTGACCGGGATTTGAACCCGCGGTCCTCCGCAGTAAACGAATTCAACACTTTCGATCCTTAAATAATCATTAAAAAAAAAAAATTAAAGATTTGGAGATTTTTTTTTTACGAGTGTTTCTGGCTTGGTGGTCCGGACTTTTTCCCGTCGAAATTAATTTTGAGCCTACCTAAGATTTTACCTGAGACCTACCTAACGACCTACCTAACGACCGACACTATACCACTACGCTATTGATTTTATGAACGCTTATTGATCCTTATGAATTTCTTGTTTGCGTCGTATTTTCCATACACATTTTAAAACTGTAATTTTTCCATTATTTCACAGTTGAATTCGACGAAAGCGTGCTACAATTTTTCTTTATTTCAATTTCTGTTTTTCATAGAGAATTTAGTATTTTTTGTTATGTCTTACATTCGTAAAAATACTCTCTCTATACAGTTCATTTTAATGCGTCAGTTTAAAAATTTTTCTTGTACAAATCTATTGGTTTTTCATTTTATCTATAGCAAAATTCATTGCGAGCATTTTCAATTTTTACAGTGTCACTTTTTTGAAGTGGAAATAGTTGTTTTTACAGTTTAAACCAACAAATATGGTTATACAGATAGTACAGAAGTATATTCCGCACATTACTTTTTGATCAAAACACTGTAAAGAGATTAATTTACCGTGTTAAACTGCATTTTTTCTCTTCATCGTTGTATTTTTTAAATTTCAGTTATTATTTTTTGAAATGTCTTTTTTTCCGTGTACGATATATTTTCTCGAGACTCACGAGGTCGACTAATATAATCGCTCATTCTACAGTCCTATTATGAGCTTCGTCATTGCTGTACTCAGCTTTTGTTTCGTATACACACCAACGAACGCACGCAGTCAGAAACGATTTGCGCGCGGTTATCTGAGCCTCGGGAGGACGAAGAGGGCTCCTCATCGATTATATGCGACGACCACCGAGACAAGGAATTCGGAGCTGGAGGAATTTAATAGAGAAGCCAAAAAATGCGTTCGCGTAACCTAGTTCTGAAATTAATGCTTCTAACGTCTCTGAATTCGGGTCGTTTGATCTATTTATTTTGTCGAATAGAACGGCAAGCTTGAATGAAAACTTCCTGGCGCTTAGAATATAATGGCGTACTAAGATTTCGGTTGAAGTTAAATTTGTGACGTTTTTGAAGCGTAAAAAAAAGCTTTTTTCTTGAATTTTGACTGATTTGAAACAACAAAAAAACGAGATAAGTATATTTTCAAGATACATAATTATTTTTCGCATGTGAAAAATTTCATCGCTATACTGGTTGGGAATTTTCAGATAGCGAGAGGATTTCGCGACTCGATGCAAATCCAGGTTACTTGGACATCACCAAATTCCTTTTTAGTCCATTAATCAATTAATCATTGGTATACGAATAGAAAAGTATAATAACCATAATACATAATACTTTATTTCATGATTAGTGAACTTCGTGAATCTGACCGAGCCATTGATTTATAGCACACATAATTTTTACCAATCGACAGATTGTCAGAAAATATATTTAATTGCCTTATTGCGCAATATTTAATAACGAAATTAATTAATACATGTAAAAGAAAAGAATCGTGTTCGTCAACAGTGAAAGAGTCGTATATATAGTCGCCGTCTCTCGTACAGATTCGATCCGTCAGTAAAATTGACATTCGGTAAATTTATATACTTGTCGCGTGATGGTACCGATTCTCTGCTCGATATATGCGTGTGTATATATGATCGACGAGTGAGTATATCGATGTTTAACAGTTTCGGAGGGTGGCAAAATGGAAAGAGACGAGTGAAATATATGCCGACTGAGTTATGCCATTCGCGAGCTTACGTGCGCCTTGTATTAGAAGATGTTAGTAGTACTAACCCAAGTATATATAAAGCCCAATGTCGTGTAGAACGCGGCGAGGGTTAACGATCGCCTTCCGCATTTCAAAATGAACTCTGCCACGGCGCTGCACTGACTTGAGAGTAACCGGGAGAACTACATATACACATATAAACGGCATACATAATAGGATGTAAGTACAGCGTACGATATTAAATAGAGTCCGGGACTCCTGGACAGAAACCTGTACATGTATACGTACTTCGTCGTTGTAATAGTTGCTCTCTACCTTCTCTCTCCCTCTCTCTCTCTCTATCACACTAGCTTTTGCGTTTCGCCGACATGGCGTGACTCTATTTATGCGGCGGGCGGGTGTAATACGAAGCGATCCCTTTGGCATATATATAGTATAACGTTGAAATGATTAAGCACTCCTGCGCGGAATATGCATACCTAATCGTCGGCAGGCACGAAGGTCTCTTTCTTTTGCTTATCCATTTTTTTTCCATTCTCTCGTGGGACTTTTTTTGTATTATTATTATTATTATTCTTTATTATTAATCACTTTTTTCAACGTGAAATGTACCAGTGGCCATATATATGCGATTCTCGGGAATTACAATTCATCCAGGGCTAATTGCTGCATGGAAAAGCTTGACGCATGTTTCGCTTGAAAATTGTACCATATGTGCAATAAACGTACATTTACGATAAAGCAGAATGATCCTAAGGTTATGAAAAATGATTGGATTTCATTCAATATTCTTCGTATATCAGTTTGATGAGGATTTAGGTTGCTCAAGTGTACGCAAAAATCCCAGGGGTAGTATAGTTCTGCCTAGATTTCCGGGTAAAACGGTAGACTTGCGTACATATCCGTTGACCTATATTCGAATGCTTTCGCTCATTAGATATTCGTTTATCTACTTAAATCTCAGTAGGTCTTCTTAGATCTGCATGAAGGAAACCGAGATCTAGGTAGATCTAATTGAGATATAGTTTAATCTACGATTTTCAAAAAAAAAAAAACTATACAGATCTAAATATGGTGTACGTAGATCTAAACTCTATTTTTCCCTGACCTTCGTCCATGATGAGGGAATCGAGGCGGACCAAATCTGAGCACGGACTCGAACCCTCAACGAGCCTTGTTTTCAGTATCACAATTTAGGTTTGAGTGTGCATTGACTTTTTGGCCTCAGTACGCATCCATACCTTTTATCATCAAAGAAAAGATCAAGAAAATATATTCGTGTACTGCTTGCTGAAATTTCAAAACACCGTAGTGCCATAAATTTCCGGGCAGATAAGAGTAAACTCATCCGGTTTAAAGCTCCCCTAAAATAGAATCGCACTATACACACACACACACACACACACATACACCACAGGGGTGCATCGGGGTGTTCATGCATATATAGTTAACATTCAATGTCGGACTCGGGAGCGGGGCTGTGAAGGGTTCGAGCGAGCATCAGGATTGTCCGTACTATGTAGATTTAAATTCAAAGTACGTTGCGTGAAGCGCAGGAGGGAGCCGCCGGGTAAATGCTCGACATAGACACATAGCAATATAGACTACAGTATATATAGCTATGGCTGAAGTGCCCCCCCCCCTCCCCATATGTAATACCGCGAGAAATTCCTCTCATGTTCTATGTATTCTGTGAACCAGTTTTGGATAAATCATACCGAGCAATAGCAAGGTACGTGCTGGGTTATTATTAATTTTATACAGATATCTCTCTATATTTTATAAATATCTCGCTGCAGTCGCGTTACACACTAGAATATCTCGGGCACACTGAACATCCGAGCTAGATGCTTGGTTTGAGTTGGATTATATATAGAGTCCATGGATGTTTAGCACCCGAGTCCCTGATATAATACAATCAAATTTCTTGTGATCAACGTTCCACCGTGAACAAAAATTGGTGACCCATGCATATGTATTCTGGATGTCCGATCCTCATCGCCTTCGTTTTGGTTAAGATGCCGCATGTGTTTGGATTCGGTCAAGACACGAAAATCGTTTGATCTAATACTCTGATATAATCGGTTCATTATAGGTATTTGGATTTTGTTGCTGAATTTTCTAGCCTACTGTATTTTTTAGTGTACTCACGCGTATGATAATGGAGCATAAGTGCATAATCAGACAACGCAAATGTCAGAATGACGTCTACGACAAGTTATAGTCGTGGCTGATGGAAGTGACGACCGTGACGGGTCTTACAGACGTCTTTATGAATTTTGTACTATCCGGGATATTGGGACCCAGAATATAAATATAAATATAAATATAAACTTGGCGTACATTCACATGGGAAAATCATTTTATCGGAAGAAATACACTGAAAATATGGCAACAAAATCCAAATAACTATCGATCGCACAAATTAGATCAGCTCGGACCAAACAATACTCTTTAGCTAGAAGCTTCTAAGCATACACACACCTTATAAAATTTTGTGGAATTCCCGATATTTCCAGAGGGAGTATGCATACATTGACCGCAATGCTTATTGTTATCGTCCGACGAAAATAGTCCCAACCTTTTTTATAGATAATAAAATATTCTACAACTTTTATTTGAAACTTTTTCCTGCATAGAGCATGGTTTTTTATTTATAGCGTGGCAAACTTTTCCAAACATGGTTATTTCTAAACATAATAGTTAACGGTTGATGTAACAGTAAAAATGTTAATGTGCAGTAAAGTTTGCCACGCTGTAAATAAAAAAACTATGCACTATACAGGAAAAAATTTGAATAAAAAGTTGTAGGAAATGTCATTATCTGCAAAAAACATTTCCACTATTTTCGTCGTGCGATGCACGTTCACGAGATATTTGATAAAACGTGTTTTACAAGATGGCCATAACTTGAGCTTACACTCAGGGGATACCCCCTGAAACTTTTCCCAAAGCAAAATCATTTCTGTAGAAGATTGCATATTATGAACGTATACTTTTTTGGTTAGAATAGAGTGGACTAAATAACGCTAAAATGGTAACAAACGGAGGAGAGGGTAACACAAGTGTATCGCGCCGCGTTAGCGGAACGATGCACTTGTGTTAGGCCGAGAGGGACTATATGGTTCAATCTCGTGTTATTGCCATTCGTGAACTGGAAAAATATGAGGGTATACATTTCCATAGACCGATGGGGATATAGGGCGTTTGAACACGATGCATACTCGCATACGGTAAACATGCGATGAACAGAGACATCGGTACATGTCTACATTTGTATCGACATTCCCATATATGCCCTATCGTCAAGTATAAGCGTGCTTGACTCGTGAGAGGAGTTCTAGGGGGTAAACCTAATTGTCCAAACACACGCATATCAGCCGGCAAACCGCGAGGCTACAGGCCCAGGAAAACAACAATGCACTCGCCACAAGAAGTGGAAAACGCACACACGCGTGCCCGAAGTACACGCTGGTAGAGTCACGCTAATCGCGCGATTAAACGTCACCTGGATTCCCGTGTAAAATCTCCGCGACCTCTGTGACACGTTTACTCGCGTCAGTTTTTGTCACTTTCAAAAAATTTAAGGTGGCTCATCAGTGAATTAAAAAACCGGCGATACGAATGAAACTTCGGGAGAGTGTTATCTAAGATGCAATGAACGCTCTCTCAAAATTTCAGGGTATGTTGCCAGGCAAATTATTGCGAACGAGTAATTTAAAATTACCTATTTTAGCATGGGTCTTATGGCAGTTGATTCCATTTTCACCGGAAGTGACATGATATCTTTTGACAAAGACGAGAGTTCTTATTCAAATTTTGAGTATTGAAAGATGAAATCGTGAACTTTCCAATGGTATTTAAAAAATTGTGTCTTGCCAGGGATTTTACCGAGAAATTTAATCGCGAAAGTCATCGTGTGTGCAAATCTCGGATACAATATATATATGTCTGTCATTCTGCACGCGAGGAAACATATGAATATCAGCTATCGTTTTTGACTTGATCGCTCTGACAGCGTTAAATACTTTTGTCAGTTGAGACTTTATTTATATTATTTATAATAAATTATGAATAAAATATCACGGGAAACGTCATCGAAATTCATAAATTTTATTTAGACAGAGTATTTAGAAAATATTATGATAGGTTTATGATTTTTTTTCACGTCACGATTTTTGACTAGTGCTGTCACTGATGGGCCGCCTTAATCGAAAAGTTTGCAGGAAGACAAAAAAAAATCCTCAATATATCGTTCGAGTTATTATAATTTTGGTATAGCTAGGGAGATACGACGTGTGGTCGAAACAAAATATAGACACATCCAGGCACGTGTCTATGATGTGTGATTGAGGATAATTTTGAACATTCGAGAAGTTTCGGCTGTTCGATGCAGACGTTGCGCTGCGAATACTGCAACTTTATCTTATAATACGAAATGACAAGCTGGATACAATATATGAAACGGGTTTTCGGATTATAATTGTATATGAATGAATGGATGAAATTATCAGCTTCATTTTGGAGAGATCTCAATACTGACAATTCGGGCAGTTCGAACTGCAAGTTGCTTCGTTTTGTTTCAAATTATCGTATCATCCTTACGAACAAAAATCGACACATTTCATTTTGAGAGCAATTCTTCTTTAGTCGGAGCTCAAATGTAACAACTATCATATCATAAAGTTTAAATAACCATTATTTACGATAAATGGGAGCGTTTGAACCCCATAAATATGCTGGTATATGGATATATCTATATGTACATCGCTTACATCATATATATGCATATCGTAGAGATATGCGGTAGCCGAGTAAACTCTCCTCTGTTGAGGGGCTTTCCCCATCGACTCTCACACGCACAGCTTCTCTCGAATACTCGTTATTCCGTACACGGAATTTCGATCGGACGGAGAAGCAGACGGGGGTCGGGGAAGAGGATTGCACGACACACCACCCGAACCAGGATTATTTTAATGAAACCATTTGGTGCCCCTAACCACCTCCACCTCTGAGAGTCGCCCTCTGCTACCGGCATATCCTTGCAGCATCCCAGTCTCACACCCTTCTGTTCCTCCTCTCGCTTCCTCGATTGCGCACTCGGGCTACAGACAGGAGCGCGCGCGCGCCCCGAGAGCAACGCCGAAGCGTTCTCACGATGATGCAACGGGGACTACTGTACCCAACGCCAAAGGAATTTCCACTCGATATAACGAATAAATAAGTTGTCGCGAGGGTCGTTAGAGGTTTGCGTTCGCTTTGTCTCGTTTCCTTTTTTTTTTTTCTTCTCGTCCGCATGCCAGTAATGGAGCGGCATCGTTATCGACAATTATTGTATACTCGATCCTGCGATAGTTCGATTGGATTTTTATTTCTCACAGGAACTATCTTGGTAATATCCTCATTGACGCTTAATGACAAGTCTATGGGGTAGAAATTAATTCCGTAAAAGAGGCTTATTCCGTTTGTGAGAATGAATGGACGATTCTTCAATTTATTTTCAACGTAACGTATAACTCTGGATCGATAAATGTATTGTCCATATACTTCTGTGCGGACAATTGGGTATGTATATGGGTCCATGTTATTTTGAACATGCATCCGCAGAAACTTGTGCGTCCACGAATTTGGCTTACGCTGCGTAAATGCGAACGCGAGAGCAGGGATGTACCAGAATCGAAAGCGCATTGTGACGTTCTCCCATCGTGTACTGGGTTAATGAAAACATTGTCCCATCTCGCTTCGTTCGAGCAACGAAAATACGACAACCAGAGAGCTCAACAACGATATATATATATATATATATATGCTCGTATTCATGTCTTTGATGTAATAAATTTGTATCAAATATAAATCCTTGAAGAGACGTGAAAAAACGTCTGGTTTTTTTTTTTTTTACGAATCCGCAGCGGTGTACTTTGGGAACCCGAAAAATGGAAGAACAAAATGAATGAATTTTCGAATGCTTTGACGAGGGCAGAAACTCTACAAATAAGAATAAAACCATCAACCTTTCCGATGGTTAATAATGTAATTCGAGGCATATGTTTTATGTTGAAGGACTCTCGGTTATAGTAATTTTTAAAATCTTAAGCGCTTCGAACCAATGCCCGGTTTTTTGTTTAAGTGCGGGACTATCGAATATAGCGTTGCATCAATTCATTCAGTTCTGCTTGCAGATATTCATTTATTTATTTAAGATCCAGTACTGAATCTCCAGAATTTTCTCTTGTCAGCTGAAAGTTATCGTGTCGCCATTCGATAACACGACAATTCCCGTATTGAAATACGACCGCTTGGGGAATGAGAAAATTTCCCACAGAAAAAAAAAAAACCCTCGCTTTTTATCGTATGGAAAAAAAAAATCCAACGATGAAACACACTGTAGCAGAGTTCACCCTACGCTTTGCCCGCCTGCAGATAATGCACATCGCTATACGAAGACTTTGCGTCGAGCTTAAATCCCTTTTTGATACACCTCCCTGCAGTGTATGCGCGTTTCATTCAGTTTTCCGCACAATGTGCGAAGCTGATTGTTCATTCATCTCGCGCAATCGCTCTTTTTCACTCTATAGCTGTATTTCTCTTTCATGGTCTTTTCAACCGTCGGATTATCAAATCTGAGTCCCCCGACCATCGCTTACTTATCAAAGTCTCTCTCTCTCTCTCTCTCTCTCTCTCTCTCTCCCTCGATTTTTCTCCCTTTTCTCGTAAAAAGTGGTATCTGAGGACGGATTCGTATAGCGCGTGCAGCTCCATTCGTGCGTATACAGGCTTCTATAACCCTCATTGTTCTTCCCGTCATACGGATTTATTTTCTCTTTCGGAACACGATACAAAGAACGTTTGTCAAGGTGTTCGACATACGTAAACACTTTTGTATCGCTAAAAGAGCGGATTATACGTCATTCAATGACATTACAGTGATTCCACAAACTGAAATAATTCATATCGTTTCATCGCAACGAATCATATTAGCCTATTTATTCGCTTTACTCGTTAAGTAATCCTCCTTTTCTACACAAAACCCCATTCCTTCGGTATCTCTAATCTTCACAATGAGAAGTCTGTATCGTGCATCGAATCTCGTTACTTCCAAGCAGTTGAATGAGTAAATTCTATTGCGTGACATAGCAATTAGTCATTTTTACAGTATAAATTATCCCAATATAATAGCAAAATATACGAAATGCAAAGCCATAAGTATTGCGAACTCTTTAATATCCAACCAGATACACCGAAGCATTTTCCATAAATATTTGAGAGTAGATTTCACGAAGCCTCAAATAAGAAGCTCGAATTATTCGGTTCTCAAGTTAAATTTATCAACTTTTTATGACATCGTTCCAAATGTGGCTGCAGTCAATGGGAAAAAAAAATCAAAAACTTCGATATCGTTGGCAGCCCGGAGAAAAAAAAAAGTTAAGATCCATACGTAGATCAAATTTGGATCTACGTAGATCTAAATTTTGGAAAATCGTAAATTCACCTAGATTTAAATTAGATCTACCTAGATCTCCGTTAGATCTATACTCACAACTGGGTCAATATATATTAAGATTGAAGTAGATAAACGGAGATCCAAGAAGCAAAAGTTTTCGAACGTAATATTATGTCGACTCGAATATACGTAAATCTACCGTTGTATACATAAGTCTGAGTAGACCTACGATTTCCCAAAATTTATGTCTACGTACATCAAATTTGATCAAAAAATAACTACGCAGATCCAAATTAGATCTACGCAGATCTAAACGATTTTTTCCCGGTTAGTTGGTCATTGCACAGTATAAAAAAAAAACACTAAGCACAAATAGGGTAGACGTACCGGTTGTGGCGACTTTAAGCATTCTCGAACATTCATTTACGAACGCAGTGTTCACATTATTGCAAATTCAGGACTGAAAAAGTGAACGATGTAACCTAAAAGGTACACAGAATCGAATTTTTATCATTTAAAACCTTTGCTGATCATGATAAATAAGAATATATAGGAAATTATCTTGTAACTTTCATTTTCACCAATTGTGGCCACATTTGTACTACTTTTGGCCATCCGAAGTACCGGTTGTGACCACCAAGCTTTGAATTGGGATACTAATGCGCTACAAACGAACGGTGGAGTTTTAGACAATCAGTATCGGCAGATTCGAGTTAAAAATAGTTATTTATTTGCGTCACAAACATATTACTGAAGTGGTATAAGTGTGCTTTATTTGTGGCCATTAGCTGACCACAAATAGAACAATCACATTTTGAATGTATCACTTTCGGCCACCACATAACTGTCAAGTATTTTACATTTGTGGCCATATGGCCACAAATAGAACAATCGCGTTTTGAATTCACCACTTTCGGTCACCGTTTATTCTTCCGGTATTTTAACTGATATGTCAGTTTTTTGTGATTCCAATCCAAAAAATGAGCTTCAACTGATAGAATATAAATTTTTGATGGGGTGAAATGACTTTAGATATGAGAAACCGTAGTCTTCTTACCCTCGGGATCCCTTAACTTTTCCGACAACAAAACTAACCAACCGCTCAGCGTTGACACATTTCGTCATATTTCGTTGATATAAATTAACAGATATTCAATAAAGCAATCGATAGTGGTGCCCAAACATCTCGAATATCGAAATATAACGCTCGATGAAGTGAACACAGCCTTGAAACTTTGAAAAACTCAAGGGAAATGCGGAGTGGCCACAAACGGTACAGTGGCCACAACTGGTACGTCTATCCTATCGCGTTAGGAGGTTGTTTGGTGCACAGTGAAGAAAAAAAAATGCGAATACTGTGCGTTTCTCGCGTTTTCTTCAGTGCGCAGCGAAGAAAAAAATGCCATCACCTCAATGTTCATTGCATAGTTTGTTCAGTGCGGAGGGAAATAAAAACCACAAGCTTCAATATTGGTAAAAATTTTGCTCAATTCTTTCGCGATCGAATTCAATTTAAGGTTACTCGCATCTCCATTGATTCTTCGTGACAATAATAGTATCAACAAGATACCAGCTGAATTCGGGTGGATGAAAGATCGGAGAGAGGAAGTGCCAGTGCGAGCTGAGGGTATATTATACTTTGGATTTTTTTCTTATACAAATCACTTTCTCCATGAGTAAGATAAAATTTTAAGGATTAAATAAAATCGTTTCGGCATCGAATGCCGCCTATGTTACACGTTATCCGTGTTATGTTATATTTTCATCGTACGCACACGAAGACATATTATAAGCCCAGCAGGAGGGAGGCATACGGAATTCGGATTTACTATAAAAGCTAGGATCGGAATTGATTTCGTCCTATCTCACGAAACAATTTTTCTTCCAATTTGGCGAAAATTTATTCAGAATCGATGACAACCCGTGTCTTAGGGTGCGAGTATATATCTCTCGCTATCTCACAAAGTCTCACAAAGTATACCGTGTCTGGTGGGTAAGGCGCTTCTTCAGGGCCTCGGGTTATTGCCATCGAAGCTACCTCAAATCCAGCAAAGAAGACGCGAAGAGCGAGCGTCTCTATATCTCGTCACATCAGAGTGAAAGCCCTTTCGTATACGAGACGAGGTTGATCGCTGGAACGTTATCAATATATCTATATAGGGGGCGAAATTCTACGTCCGCACTCAACGAGCGTCTATAGCCCTCCAGGACTTTCGATTTCGTTGCTGATTTCGTTTGTCGTAAGAACGGCATAACAGCAGTTCCTGATGGTTGAACACGCCAAGCCAGTAAAACGAATAGAGGACTTTTCATGAAATTCGAATTATTATTTTTTTTTTTTTTCAAAATTTGTAGAGATTGTCGTTCATCGGACAAAACTTTCTAAAATATAATAGACATTTTTGTGGGGGGGCATGATGAGCGAATTGCAATATTTTGTCTCGCGTATGAAGACACGTAACGCGCGTTTGAGTTATGTACATATATTTGAGCGCTTGTCATTGATCAAGAGTATCCCCGAGGGCCTCGAGAATGCCGCGCAAAAGGTGCATATACCCTTTGCCTTTCTTCTCGCTGCTATATATGCTATCCCGATTTAGTCGAAGCGAAGACGGGGAATTGTGCATTTTTCCTAGCAGATATATACGTACGTATGAGGGGATACGAGTGCACAGCTCACGTAGGGAAATACCTTGGGACTTTGGCACGGGAATTCTTCGGAACAGCCCTCAGATCGATCAATCGACATTTTCAATGAAATTTTTCACCACTTCTTGCGACAGACAGCGATAGAAGAAGCATATATACGGAAGAGGATTGATAAGGGCGATGCAGTCAAAGATATTTCAGCTATAGAGTATGAAAATCTTTCAGTCATATTTTCTTATGAATTTTTCAGTATATTTTACATATCTTATGGCAAATATATTTTTTATTCAAATACACAAGATTGTAACTGGTACAAGGAGACCAGGTCCTTTCACGGCTTTTCACTAGAATTGCTCGAAATAATTTTAATTTTTTTTCTTTCTTTGAATTATAATTTCTTGAAGTGATTATATATATATATATATATATATATATATATATTAGGGTGATTCAAATAAAATCGATGTTTTTTTTTTTTCGTATAAATTTGATAGCTGTTAGTACTTGTCAAAAAAGTAACTCTCTCCAAATTTGAGCTCTTAAAAAAATTTTTTAGAGGTCGCGCAAGTGACTTTTTTATTTTTTTTTTCGATCGGGGCTAACAATCGCGATTTAAAAATTTCTATTTTTCCGTTCTGCATAAAAAAATATCAGTACCTGATGAAGCAGTGGTTGTCCCAAAATTTGGGCTCATAAAAAAAAAATTTAATGGCCGTGCATGTCACTTAAATTTATTTTTTTCATTTTTCGCTGAAATTTGTAGCATAGATATTTCGATTTTTCATTGCTGCAGCAAAGGATGTTGGCACTTAAAATTTTTTTTTTATGAGCCCAAATTTTGGGACAACCACTGCTTCATCAGGTACTGATATTTTTCTATGCAGAACGGAAAAATAGAAATTTTTAAATCGTGATTGTTAGCCCCGATCGAAAAAAAAAATAAAAAAGTCACTTGCGCGACCTCTAAAAAATTTTTTTAAGAGCTCAAATTTGGAGAGAGTTACTTTTTTGACAAGTACTAACAGCTATCAAATTTATACGAAAAAAAAAACATCGATTTTATTTGAATCACCCTAATATATATATTTTTTTAGTGAACTACACCGTGGTGAATGGGTCCTGAAAATCACAGCAGTGTAAGCGGTGAAAAAATTTCAGTGCTAACCATACGTTAGAATAAATCATATCAGAGTAAATTGTAAACTGTGTAAAGGGTAAAAAAAAAAGCCCCGTGTGGTGTGAATTCGCTAACTAATTAATTTACTAACAGCACCGTGGATGCTAATGATTACACGACACGATGCTACTTTTTTGTTGACACATTCTTCATTATTGAAAAATACGGAATTGTGCTTGCTGTGAATTATAATTTCGTCAGTTTACGCCATGAGAAAGACTTTTGTTGACACAAAAAGGATTTGCCCATGTACACAAAGGTGGTGTTGATTATTTTCTCTAAAGTAATCCAAATCTTAGGGCTCAGTCAACCGATCTCGTTAATCCTTAAGGCTTCTTGAACAAAAATAATTCTTCGAATTTCAAGTTTGACGTATCTCAAAAGCGATGGTCGTGCAAAATCTGAAAAAAAATAATAATAATATGCACATATAAGCCCTTTATGAATGATCGTGAATTGTCACGAGGTTGCAAATTTTTTTTTTTTCGAACGAGTCGGGCTTTTAAGCATTCCAAATGGCATGGTATGGAATACTTCTAATACATAAACCACAACTGAGGGTTTTATAGTGTACAGCGCGACGACCAAAAGCCGTGCAACACGTATATATACGTGTGGGACAGGTAAGCATGAATATTCATGTGGAAGCCTTACCTCTCTCTCTTTCTCTCTCTCTCTTTCTCTCTCACTCTTTGACGGTCTCGTATCTTCGTTGTACGGTGTGGCAAGCCGAGAACTGAGATACGACCGCTGTACTCCGCTTATTCATGCACCTTTTAATATTTAACCCGACGGTTTACCGGGCGTTTCTTCGCGCCGGTATAATTTTTCTGATATGCCCTCGGCGCCATCCTAAAATCTAGAGATCTTTCGTGTTGCTGCACTGCCTTCCTCTCCACCTATGTGTGTCGCGTACCATTTCTACCTGTATTACCACGCTGCCGTGTGACTACACACGGTACAAGAGAGAGAGAGAGAGAGAGAGAGAGAGAGAGAGAGAGAGAGAGAGAAGATGAGTCTCTCGGCTGTCGGTGCGAATACGAGAGGCACGAGGAAAATAATTCAGGTTCCCGGTGCGCGTATGACGATCATGTATGCAAGAAAACGAGGCAGCGTTGCACAGAGAGAGAGAGAGAGAGAGAGAGAGAGAGAGAGAGAGAGAGAGAGAGAGAGAGAGAGAGAGAGAGAGAGAGAGAGAGAGAGAGAGAGAGAGAGCTCAGTATACTGGAGCCTTCTACAGGGATATATTATATGTCGAGCTGCTCTGGTGCTACAAAACGAGCTTTTCCTTCTCCCTCGCTCTCATAAAGTTGCCTGAGTGCACACTCGAGTTAAGGTAACGCTCGGGCTTTCCGGACTTCCTGTAACTCGCACGAATTTTCAGTTCAGACCAGAGAATACACCCTCCATATAACTCCACAATTCTGAGCACAACGATGTATGTAGTACATGGGACTATCCACGCCACATCTATAATCGTCTCGACCTCGGGTCTTTCCTATCTCTTTCATGATTTTTCATTGTATACATTCGGATAGTACAATGTTTTTCGAATATATTTTCGAAAAACTGATTCGAGCGCCATTAATTGTGATGGTAATCGCATCGTTAACGAATGAAAGAAAAAAAAAAACCGATTATGCCGAAAGCCCCGTTATTTATAAAAATTGTTTTTCACATTATCATCGTTGCAATGATTGGAAATAATTAGTACAAATGTTAATTTTCTTAATGTCAAATTTTTTCCTGTCAATATTGACACTTTTTCGCAAAGCTGATTCAACAATCCATACTTATGTGAATCCGCTGATAAATGTTAAGCGCGATATTCAACATAAATCCTCCAATTTTTACACAAAACTAGTCTCAACAATTTTCCATTATAGAAGTGTAAGCTCAACAGCATCGATTGTTCAATCGACACTCAATTATATTCGTATTTACCGTAGAGTTTATTTATTTATACTTTATCGTGAAGCTAAAACAGCTCGAAAAATTTGTTCCAATTACTGAAACACAATATGTTATGATTGCATTAATCTAATAGCATATTTTTTTCGTCAAAACTCGACACTTTAACAGTTCGTGTCGAATTGGCATAAATTTTATAATGGACCTATGCTTGGACTCGCAAATAATGTTAAATGAACATTTTTTTTTTTCTGACATTGCATGCTCGCGTGAACTACAACATTAATCCGAGCAGGCATATCAAGCGGAAAATGCGAAAAAAGAAAAAATTATACGAGACAATATATATATATATATATATAACGAGATATATAATATATATACGAGACAAGAAAATAATGTATCATTTCAACCAAATTAACTTGTGGTTCGACAATGGACATCCAGAAATATCAGCTGGTGGATACCGAATTGCGAATTTTGAGTCTGTCAAACATTCGTGATTTTTTTTTTCCCTCGCAATTGTTCATTAAGAGTGCGCATATGATCATACGATACGTAATTTTTATATTTATCGCACAACTGCGGCGGAATTTCGGTTGTTCCACATTCCTGGGGGGGTTTCGTGCGTTCGCGCATATCGTGTTGCTTCAACCGGGCACTAAATTAATGAAAAATAACGAGAACGTCGAGAGCGGAGAGGCGCGGAGAAAGGGAAAAAAATAAAAAAATAAAACGTTATTTCGGTATTTTGATAGTCCACAAGTGCGGTGAATGGTGGATAATGAAGCCATATAAAGCAAGAGGGAAATCATTTATGTTGGTTTTCCGGGAATCGCGGGTGGGTTGTTGTCCACCCCGGAAAGCATTGAAATCGCTCGGCACGCGTGTTTCTGTACATCGGGCGGAGTGCGTTTTGTGTATAGGAGCAGAGGCGACGCATGGCCACCCACGCGAGTGAGAAAACGCCTGTGGCCCTTTCGCCTGGTATGCTCACGCCGTGTTTTCGTTGTTATCGCTATCGAGCTTTTCAACGAGTTTTACATTCGTTTCATGACACTTTTCAAACCTCACGAAAGCCTCTCTCTGCCAACTTGGTGCCAACGACAAACCCACTTTGTATACGTAGCAAAATTCGTATACGTATCAAATGTCAGCTATAACACGATATAATATTTTTTAGTCGGTATTAAATCATGCCTTTTTAAATAATAATAATAATAATACAATCTTGTCGTCGAGTACTTGCTTATTGGAATTTGTGTCCCTTGTCAGTTTTTTACGTCCTGTCCACTCTCTGCTCCCATTTCCATTTATTCCCTCTAAAGTGATACGAAAGCCATCTCCGAGTATTTTTCTCTCGCTGCAAAGTCAGTGCCAGTAAACGAGATCTCTCTCATACTGATAGTAGGGTTTCAGTGTTGTCCGTACAGTAATTCACTGCTGTATCGCGCAAGGACACAGGGAAAGTGCGTAAAACCTGGGCCGATATAAGCAGCAACATTTTACTCAAATTTATATTTTTATTTTCATCAAAAACTAAGAAAGAATATACCTTCTACTTGGTAATCCATGCTCGAGCGAGCGTACTCCAATATATCGTCATGGATTTCTGTATTAAATGTGGCCAATTCCGCTTAAGGCGGTATTGTCGTTTAGAAATTTGACAAAAATTGATTTTTTTTTAAATTCAATTTTACTATTGACAGACCTTTCTGAATACGTCTGTGAAAACCGTTCAATGATACTCACAAAATTAGCTGATGTATAAGTATAAGTATCGATAGTTTTATTTAAGGAGGGTCGAGTGCGACATTGATATCTGTTGAGAGGTACTGATTTTTTAAATTATATATAGATTAGAGTGGTCCTTATTTTGGTCATTTTCGAATTTTGATTGCATCCTCTCGTAGAAGGGTTCCAAATAATTAAAAAAAAATATCCCCAAAATTTGAAATTTTTATCTGAATATTAACACATGCCCCCAGAGCTCCGGAAGTTTCCCTATTTGATTAACATTACGTTTTTACTGAACTTCATTCAAAAATCTGCCACACCGACAATAAGTACGAGAAAAATCTAATTCCGGTTGGAATCTCTTCAGGAATCCCGATATTATTTTATCGAATTTTGAAAAATTCAAAATTCAAAATGGCGGACCCAAAATGGCAGCTTTAAAATTTCGAAAATGCTCAAATCCACTCAAGGGTGAGCTTGAAAAGGTTCTGGGGGTCGCTGGATGTTAAATTTTGTGTTGAAAATATGAAATTCAAAATGGTGGACCCAAAATGGCAGCTGTAAAAAATC
Source organism: Rhorus exstirpatorius (assembly GCA_963564615.1). Classification (NCBI taxonomy): domain Eukaryota; kingdom Metazoa; phylum Arthropoda; class Insecta; order Hymenoptera; family Ichneumonidae; genus Rhorus; species Rhorus exstirpatorius. The sequence continues at coordinate 32,113,178 of OY751318.1, forward strand.
ACTTTGATTGAAACCCATAGTTTAACACCAGATATTTTCTATGATCAAGAAAAAATGAATAACTTATCAAGAATCACAGAACCTAACCTTGATACGCATTCCATCTGAAAAATTGTCACTCACAATTGTTTCTTGAAATTATTATTATTTCTTTTTTTTCAGAGACAATTAAAATCGTTTGTTAAAGACAAAGCTTCATTCGCCAACGATGAATTTGAGTACAACATTCATCATTGAGTGAATGAATCGGATCAATCATTTTAATTCATTCAAAATATACTATGACAAACAACAATGAATAATTTGAAATCAGGAGGTAAAAACATTTACAGCCGCAATTTTGGGTCCGCCATTTTGAATTTCATATTTTCGACACAAAATTTGACATCAGCGACCCCCAAAACCTTTTCAAGCTGACCATTGAGTGGATTTGAGCATTTTCGAAATTTTAAAGCCGCCATTTTGGGTCCGCCATTTTGAATTTTGAATTTCCCAAAATTCGATAAAATAATATCGGGATTCCTGAAGAGATTCCAACCGGAATTAGATTTTTCTCGTACTTATTGTCGGTGTGGCAGATTTTTGAATGAAGTTCAGTAAAAACGTAATGTTAATCAAATAGGGAAACTTCCGGAGCTCTGGGGCATGTGTTAATATTCAGATAAAAATTTCAAATTTTGGGGATATTTTTTTTTAATTATTTGGAACCCTTCTACGAGAGGATGCAATCGAAATTCGAAAATGACCAAAATAAGGACCACCCTAATATAGATATTTCTACAAAAAGTTTAACCCCAAAGTATCGGTAGGTTCTGCTACATCATTTTCGACAAAAAAAAAAGTTAAAATTTGGGCCATTTAGCACGGTTTCTTATGGCAGATCGTGAAATTAGACGGAATTTCAAAGTCAATGAGCGCAGATTACCTGTTCACATAGCAAACTAATTTTTGCATATTGTCGGAAATATCCTCAGGATGCCTCCAGCAAAAACTCAGAACCTTTAACAACACCCTCAATTAGCAATAAATAATAATATGGATGAAAAACGCGATTTCTTGTTATGAATCGAGCTATGGCTACAGCAAAACAAATGCCAAACGAAACATGCCCCACACGTCACCCACGTCCGTGCCATTTATATTCCCCTTGCCGCGCGCACGCAGCAGCACTCTTAAGCCTCATCGAACTGTATGAAAACTTTTAACGTATTTTTATCGAAACTATGTTTTTCAAATCGGCAACCGCGATATCTCGATAACCAATTGGCCGATTGAGCTCAGATTTGACATACACCTTCAATGCACTGTTTTTCAATGTTGGTAGCAGAATTCAGTGGAAATATACATATACATATTTTACAACTCGTAGAATGGTCGGGAAAATATAAAAAGTCGATAATCAAAGTTTAGCCTGCCACCATTTTGTACATTTTTTTTTGCTGAGTCTGGTAACAACCACCACAAAACTCATACAGAGTAATATGTTTGGTTTGTTTTTTTTTTTTTCAGATCCATACAACGTCCACAATGCTGGTTACGAATTGGGAGAGTTTTCCATGCACCGTTGTAAACAAACGTACAAAAGTACATGATGATATATTTGTTTTTTTTTACACAATTCGTATATATTCTTGAAGGATCAATAAATATATAAAAAATTTCAGAAGGAAAACTCGAACGGTTTAAAGGTTATTTCATCCTAAAAATCATCTGAAAAAGGAGCACTCTACAGATAACGATACTGCCTTAACTTGAAAGACCGTTGAAGCCGCAGATCGACCACGTGTCCACTGCAACTTCCCGCGGGATTGTATCTTTACCATTTGGGTAAGACTCACAGGTAAGACTTGCTTCTCTGTCTTATTATCTAATCTCATCGAGGATATGTAAGAACGAGAAGAAAGTTACCCGACAGTTCATTGGGAATGTAACATCCGGGGTACATTTTGCTCACACACGACTTGCGTATTCCTTTTCTATTCATGATAATCTGACCACAGATCTAAGAAAGAGTGGGAAAAAAAAACGTTTCTTCCATGAAGAAGCAAAAAAGGATTCCGGACGAGGATTCTTGCGAAACGCATCACAGACTCGTTTTCTAAAATCTTATGGTGCCTATTACTTAGATAGGGAGGAAATGGAAAAATAATTCGTTGGTAAAATCGGATGATAATAATAGTTTGCTGAGATAGCCAAAACTGAATATAAACGAAAAATATTAAGCACCTCGTAAATGTGATCCATGATGCCTGCATATAAGCTGCAATGCAACCACAATACCAGGGTGAATATACACATAATATGATATTTTCTGGGAGACGCTGAAGTAGCGCGCATTTATCATCTCACCCAAATACCACCAACTTCGCTGAACAAAGGCTGCCCATATATGTTTCAAAGTGAGAGATGTCCATCGCTGTTGCATTAACCGTGCCAAATATTTCCTTTGCTCAACTTCCTCGACCAACGCCTATACGTATATATTCTCCCGGGCTAGAAAGTTGACCGCAAGAGCGTAATGTTAACGTCGTTTGCTGTATACCGTTCGGTATCCACATATAACTCATCCCCGGAGTAGTCAAGAGGGACAGAAGTTAGAGTGAGAGAGGGAGATAGAGGATCTCTATTAGCATAGAAATGGCTCGATGGCGATGTATGCATTTATACGATATACCGTGTTAGTCATACATACAACATGGTGCAACGTAAAGCGGTGATCGTTTATAACACTTCACACCATAATAAGAGCGCATACTGTTCTGCCTCTTACTTTCTCTCGCACCCCTCTCTTTTCTCTTTCTCACGCTATCCGAGCTAACCTCCCCATACGCAATTTATAATTAGTTTCTTTCAATTGTCGCAATTATAAGCTCGATGGGCCAACGAGAAAGTAAAAAAAAAAGAGAAAACGAAGGCACAATATTTTGATCCGAAACTTCATTAAAAACTCTACCAGAATTTAGGCTCTCTCATCAAGCCTGTAAAAGTTACAAATTTGCTGGAAAACAACTCTACGATACATGGACAGTACCTAAAATCCCGGTTGAATAACAGTTTTTTCAGAACGAAGCTTTCGCTAGCATCTCTGCCCAATTACAAGTCTACCAGATCACAACTCTCCGGCGTAGCTACCATGGTAGTAAAGTTACCGGTATAGATTACCCGAATGAACATGACAGAATAATTTCCAGCATTATTTTTTAATATTTTTTCATGGTACCATTTCAGGCTGTAAAAACATCGATTTTGTTTACTAATGGGCAGAATACAGTTCAACGATAATTAGAATCCAGTGAAAAGGATTTTTGGAAATATTTTTTCGATTTCCTTGCCGATATCGTGCCGAAATTGCGGATTTTTTTTTTTTCTTACATCTATACGAAATAGAGGCATAGAGAAACAATTTTTTTAAAAATTCCAATTCCTGCCTGTAGCTAACCTATACATATAGGATTGCTTTTACTTTTCAGCCCAAAATTTTTCGATATTTTATCACTGTTTTGGGCTGTAAATGCGTCGATTCTGTTTACCGGACGATAGCAAAAAGTTCTATATGTGCTAATTGGAAGCCAGGGGAAAGGATCTTTGGAAAAAAAAGTATTTTTCCGATTACTGACAAGGGCAAATCTACAGGCTTCCCTTGTCTTTCGGTTCAAAAAATTTGGATTTTCATTTTCTTTTTATTACTTTGGACTGACCGTAGTGAGATCCCAGTAGGCTTGCAGTAGGATAGGCTTTTTCGAATTATTTAAATTCCGGCAAAGATGTTATTGCGTACAGTGAAGTTTCCATTAGAGTTGTAAATGCGCCGAAAAAAATCGTACAAACAATTCAGATGCGATAGACTAGGATATGATTTCTGAATCTGTCAGTGAATGCCTTTGCAGCGGGATCAAGACGAACTCCGAGCTGCAGCGATGTTATATTCTCTAATGGACAGAGGGGAGGCTGATGTAAAGAAGTTTGGGACCTTTCTATTTCTAACCAACAAAACAAAATTCGCAGATAAAATTGACTTTATTTTTAATACCCGAAGGAGGTTCATTACATATATATTAGACTGTTTCAAAATAAATCGATAATTTTTTTTTTGCTTTACACAATCTTAAACTATACTTGGACATCAAAAAATAATCCTCGCGAAAGGAAGGGCCGGTCCTTCAAGATTTAGAGGTGTCTCATCGGACTTTTGTCATTTTTATTTCGTTAATACGTGAATAATTAATTTGCATGGATGGAACAAACGTTTTTCTAGTCCTAAAATGATGAATATATTCCAAACTTATGTATAAATACTGAATATACTAGAAAAAACTATCTTGATGATCGCAGCAACAATTATCGGTCGATATATACGTCGATAAATGCAAAAAAAAACAAAAAAAAAACAAAAATCAATATTAATAATCTCCTACTTTCCTTTTAAGGTATTTCCTACTTTGTATTTTCTCCTACAATTAAGTAAGAGATTATTAACTACTGATAAATAACGTTTTTAAGAAAATTTTTATAAAAATCGTAATTAATTTTTTTTTCATTTGCTGACATTTTTTCATTTTGTTCAATCAATCATAAAGTCCTGTTTGCTAATAATAATAATTTGTACTCGATTGACAAAGTAGACTAAGAGTTGAATAATCATTAATGTTATTGAGAAAAACGATGCGGGGTTAGAAAAACAGGCGTGCAAAGGTACCCGCGCGCCGATACGACGTGCCGCGCTAGATAAATTAATTTATCTCTACCAGTAAACATAATTTCTCCATTAATAAAAAATACGTTTTTTATGGAAAATTTGACGTAGAATACGATGGTTGTATTAAGAAATCGTTAAAAGTTGGGAGCCATGGTTAAAAAATTGATTTAAACATTTCAATTGTTTATAACAATATGAAATTTTTTATAAATTTTTTTGAAAATATTTTTTTCTCAAAATTCACTCTTTTATCTTCAAAAGGAAAAAAAAAAGTTTTCTCCAGCTTAAAAATAACCGGAGTTATGAATTTTTGAAAATGAGTCTCCAAGGCACAAATCACGAAAATCTCAAACTTTCAACCCCCTCTATTAAAAAAAAAAAAAAAAAAAAAAAATTCCTCGAACGCGTATCTTTTTTTCTCAAAATTCACTCTTTTATCTTCAAAAGGAAAAAAAAAAGTTTTCTCCAGCTTAAAAATAACCGGAGTTATGAATTTTTGAAAATGAGTCTCCAAGGCACAAATCACGAAAATCTCAAACTTTCAACCCCCTCTATTAAAAAAAAAAAAAAAAAAAAAAAATTCCTCGAACGCGTATCTTTTTTTTTGACATAGAACCCGTAAAAAAAGTTTCAGCCAAATAAAAAATGTGTCAGTCAGAATGGTGTTCGGTTTGTAAAAGAATTAGTCATTAATGAAATAAAAAAAGACAAAAGTCCGATGAGATACCTCTAAATCTTGAAGGACCGGCCCCTCCTTTCGCGAGGATTATTTTTTTATGTCCAAGTATAGTTTAAGATTGTGTAAAGCAAAAAAAAATTATCGATTTATTTTGAAACAGTCTAATATATATATATATATATATATATATATATATACAAATGTAAATTATTGAAAAACAAAAGTCCACCCTTTCGTTCGGAGAAGCGCGTGTGTTCAATAAAACAGTAAAACATTCTCAATGTTCATATGAATTAATTATTAATTACTATAACATCCAGACAAAGTTATGGTTGTAGTTATAGTTATTTATAGTTGTAGTTGTAAGCTCTACGTATCAATCGCAATTTTTCGTCATCTCATTCAATTATATAAAAAAAAAAAACATACTCTTTTAAAAATAATAGTCAGCGATGTTTAATACGATGAGGAAGAATAGGATAAGGGAAACGATCACGCGGTCTCTAATTCGAGACGTACATCGAGGAAAATTTTTATTTTCCGTTCGGAAAATGGCATATACCACGGATCGTATATAATATTGAACATTTTACTATCGATTTTCAATGTGACATGTGCAAGTCTCTCATGTGCATCAAAATACACCTTTCTTATTTTTAACTCCCTCGACTCTGCGGCGCATGAAACTTATGTATATAGATACGCTGCACGTTTTACACGCCCTGTAATCAACGTATGAGAAACACCGAACCACAGTATCGTCATTCTGCATTGCGCGACGTTGACATGTCAATAATTCATGAACGGATAGTCAAGCATCCACACGTATACCATATATACACAGACAAACGACAGATATTTTAATATGCATATGGAATATTCCTCGTCAACAAAGTCGTAACTGGAATCTCTGCTAATTTTCATGTCAATTTTATCCGGATTCATTTATCATACAGAAAGAATGTCGAACATTTTCAGCAATTTCGGCATTGAAGCTTTTAGGATATTTCAGGATTCGTATTTCGTTTCATCTTTATACCACGCGGATCAAGTATATACCGAGAGGATCTTTTTCCGAAGAACGGAGTCTCTCGGACAGCAAAAAAACCCCGAAACTACCGAGGAAATTGCGGACGAGGCGTTATGGAGAAGCGTGACTATGTTTGACTAGGTTTATTAACCATTCTGGGAGAACTATATGAGACACACGCCGGGACTCCCGAGAAGCGCGAAGAAGATTGATGATAGTTTGTCAAGTTAACCGCATTTTCAACGAAGAACCACAACCCGAAGATTAATATATTCATGAACGAAAACTTCGGAGACTCGCGGCATGGAGTATCGATGTGAAAGAATTATGTATATATCGTAGTACGTAACTTATAATCGTGGGGATAATTTTTTTTTTTTTTTCCGTATACGAAATCCAGGTTTTAAAAAACTGTGTCTCAGGAAAGTCATCGATTTTGGAAAAATCAAACATTCGAGTAAAGAATTTATGTGAACTAAAAATAGATATAGCTCAACGTTTACGATATCAAAAAATAAACGCATAAACGTTTACGACATAAAAAAAAAAAAATCGTTTCATTGTATTGAACATGAGAATTCCCTGTTAAATAATATTGTGCATTCGAATCAAGACTCAATAATTCACAACGTATAGCGATGAAACTCGTTGTGCATCAGTGGCGACGAAAAACAATGCATAAATTATTTTCATTGCTGACGGAAGACGTTTGAAAATCATTCATGAATTATTATAATAAATGTTCCAATTTTACTTCAGGTAATTTTAATGAACTGGTAATTAAAATGGTTTGGCTGGTAATTTTTTGCTGATAATAATTAAAACTGGTAATTAAAATGGTTTGGCTGGTAATTGTTTGCTGATAATAATTAAAACTGGTAATTAAAATGATTTGGCTAAAATGGTTTAACTGGTAATTAAAATGGCAAGACTTTGCTTGCAAGAACGATCTCGAGCGGATGCGCAGCATATATAGCTCGTGTATTATATATCCGGGCGAACGAACCGAGATTGTATTGCTCAGGCTTCGGTCAAGAATAACATTTTGACATAACCACGAAGCTTTAAGGGCTATTTTTGATACCTCTCTGTGAGACAGCGGCTGCTGATTCGATTTTGGAAGCAGAATGCTCGCTTTCAAGGAGGAGGAAAAATTAATGTAGCTCACTCCGCAAAAAATACGGAAAAGAAATATATATATATCAATGCCACACACAATCCAGGTCTCAATTGTCTCTCGGACAATTTTAACTATATATATACATATAATTATAATCTTTTTTCGTCATCACGAAATAAAGCAACATTACACAATATGATTCAATATCGTTAAGGGAACCACGATCGCTTAGTTATTCAAATTAAGAACTCGATTTTATAGATACCATTTTTTAACATTGACTTGACTAAAAATATATCTAAATATATCTACTTAACTAAAAATATTGGTTGATTATAGTCAAGAGTAAATAGCTGAAACAATAAATGTTAAAGTTGCTGAAACTATATATTATTGACTTGCCGGAACTATATACAATTTGTTCTGTCAACTCAAAAAATGAAGTTGAGGTCTTTTTGAACCATAAATTCATGGTTCCTGTTATCATCTTTTTTCTCTCAGTGTGGAAATTGAAAGGGATAAGGGGATGGGATACGTAAGGATGCCGTACGATTGGAAAACTAATAATGATGGTATCAATTTTATATAATTATAAAAAAAAAAGTACTGTCTCGTGCAAGTCACCTGGAACTTATCATGTAATATGTTTAGCGATGGATCCACCTGCGATGATTGAACCGTTGGATTTTTGTTTTTTTTTGTTTTTTTTTTTCTGAAAATTATACTTTGAGAGAATTTCCATGAATGTCCATAAAGAGCCTGACAAAACGTCAATTATACGCCTGGCTCGAATAACCACCGGCACTATACTATTATTTTCCAAGCCCCCTCTCGCGTTTTTCCTTTGCTTTAATAGTGTTAATCCGGTAGAAGAGCGTGGAACGGAGTCACGCGTAGTGTTGAGAAGTGGTCGTGAAGACGAGGCTCAGACATATATATCGCGGTGCTGGGCGAGAGTTTCGTTGTGTTGCAAAAGCGCGAGAGCGATGGAACGCGTTTTTCTGTTTTTTTTTTTTTTTTTTTCTTCAGTTTTTCCGTCAGTTCGGCAACGACTATTATACAGAGAGAAGTCGAGACTCTTGGCGCGCTGCTTTTCTCCTTTATTTTGCTTGTGAAACGTCCCGTAATGGACCAACTCGACGATCGTCGGAGATGCACTGGGCAACGCGCTATACGAAAGGCAAGTGCATGTATATAACACAAACTACAGCGAGTATTAAATTGCGCTTATGGCGCATTTCACGTCAAACAGACCTGACTTTTATCATCAAGAGTATCTTTTTTTTTTTTCGCTTCGAAATATAATGCGCGACGAACAATCGCGCGGAAACAGCGTCGATCAGTTATCCATTTTAATGCGAATATTTCATGGCAAACATTTGGACAATGAGAAACTGACGATTGTCGGATGAACTCCTTCAGCTGATATTTCGTTCTTCTTGTCTGATTACGCAGATTTTTATTTATTTTTTTTTTTTTTATTTTTACGAAGAATCTGGTGAATCATGCGACCTAAACGACGGTCCAATGGAATTTCGTCAGGAACATGGACGAGTCATTTACAGAAATGACGTAACAAGTAACGAATAGAGAATTTAACGCTGTTCGGCCGGATTTCAGCCGAATTCTTCATTCATAAACTTCGAAGCTTTCATCGAATTTCCGCCTGGGGTGATCTGAATTCGCTTACACCGTTTTACCGATCGAATTGGCAAAATAGAGTGGGTCGACAGTTCGGGTTTATTCGGCGTGAAATTTCCTATGCAAGTACGTATATACCGTGATCGCGGAGAAACAGCGAAAGAACCTTTTCCGTTTCTCGAGAAGCATAAACGTAATTTCTACAAAAGCCCTATACCATGAAACCTCTTTTGCTAGAGAGAGAGAGAGAGAGAGAGAGAGAGAGTAAGAGAGAGAGAGAGAGAGAAAGAGAAGTATCTCGCGATGTTCCGGAGAGGTAAAACTCGCGGAATAACAGCCGCGGGATTCGTTCCGCACCGGAGAAGATTAGCCATGTAGTGGCATGTGGAGTGCACCTATTAGCCACTGTGTACTCTCATCTCTTGCTCTCTCCTGCTCTCTGTCGTTTATTTCGTATCTTGTGGTATAGATGTGTGGCCATATTCAAATGAAAAGACATTCGAGATACTTTTTCTTACGTAATAATCATGAATAATTGTTCGAAGGATTATTAATGCTGAATATATAAATCTATAATAATTATTCGAAATTATTATTTATTGTATCAGAAAAAAATCACTGCTTTTGTTTTCCCACAATAATTATTAATTATTTTAACGTAATATGATTGTGAAGGGATTGTTACTGGTGATGTCTATTCTAAAAAAAAAAATTGCGATGTAATTTCATCTACAAAATGTATCAAATTTGCAAAAAAGACTACTCTCGCAGCACTAAAAAAATAACGAAATATCTATGCAATTCGTCGCTGCAAAACAGAGTTGGGTAGCAAAAATGACTCGTGTGATTTAATTTGCTTGACTTTGCTTGCAAGAACGATCTCGAGCGAATGCGCAACATAGCGGCCGTTGTCGCAACTAATCCAAACGGATACCATAGTTCTGGTAACAATGAAGCTTTCAATATTTTCTCATGGCTACAATTTGGCAAAGTCTACATCAAAAAGGTCATCACAATCAATTAACTTAGTTCCGGTAACAATAAAATTGCCGATATTACTGAATAAATATTTGCCCGGTGTACTATATTTTTATATTTTTGGTCTTATAGTTGCGATAACAATTCAGATTTTTCTCAGTGCATACTTTCGTTTCGTTCCTTGATTCGTCCCCGCTCCGATTGTTGTCCACCAGCCACTCTTTCCTAATGCACTAATATATCGCATTTGCACGAGGGTACAGGGAAACTGCGAAAAACCTAGCTGATGCGTCTTATATTTCACTGGAGTTTCAGTTGCACTGTCATTAGAAACTCGGAAAAACTGTCCCCCGCTAAGGGAGTCAGCGCGCAAACCGATGCACGGCTGAGCGATCACCGATCCCAGTATTGGCCGTGACCAAAAACGTAAAGTTACGAGTTTTTATTTCGCTCGATCGTCAACATTTGGTGTCAGCGAGATTTACCCCATATCAGAAAAATCGCAGCGGTATTTTTGGTTCAAAATGAAGATTCTTCGTTCAATTGTCAGTTAACTTTTATCTATATCGTATCAAGCAAGTTTCGTTCACGACAGCACGAAGTCTAGACGTCGCCGCGAGAACGTATGACGATGGATGGTATATAGCAGCCAAGAATCGATACTTGATTTGCACCAAAGAACACGTCGCTTTTTCCGTCGACTATAAACGTATCACATATCAGAGATTGCCAGCACCGAAAGTCCTTGCTTTCCACCATCCCTTTCGCGTTTTTCCATTCACTTGCCACGTATGTATGTATACATTCAGCCAAAGAATATCCTCCCGCACTTTTGCAATTTTTTTTGCTCGATCCAACGAATCGACTTCCTTTTCGCTCGTCCCCTTTTGCAATTCCCTCTCGGCTGGTATGTACAAACCACTCTCGCTCGAGGATCCTCCAATGTAATATCTTCGTTCATCAGAAACAAAAACAAACTTGTCCGTGTATATCGAATCCCTTCCGTGTATAGCTTGAATTTCATTCCTCAGAAAAAAAAAAATTCCAGATACTTCTGGTCCCTTGCATGGATTTGTATATATGATTTGTATCAGATTGTTATCGATATATTGGCTTCAGCCTGGGTGATATATCTTGGCCTAGCAGTGATCACATATCTCATTGTGTTTATGCTAACATACAGGAGAGGATACGCTAGACATTTTCATATGATTTACTCAATGCGTGTGTGTATATATGTATGCAAGATTTATTCAAGTGCAACGAACTGTGAAATACATCGCGGGGGTACACATTTACCTGTACCTAATATACGGAAATCTGATATAATATACCATATCGATATCAAATATCCCGGAGATTCATCCTCTCGAGTCTGCATTTCGTGTTTTTTTTTTTTCTCCTTTTTTTCATCACTGTCTGTATGGAAAATTGGTTGGTATTGGAGCAAAATGATTGAAACACGTTGCATTGTATACGAGGCTTCTCCAATCTGTGCTTGATTACGAAACAGTAAAAAAAAATTTCAACCATTGTTAAGAAGAATGATAATTTGTATATTTTCACTTTTATCCATGTGAAAATTAATGTTGAGCATCGAAAGAGTCATGATTAATAGCATACCTAGTCAATTCAGGCGTTTTTTTTTTTTCGTAAACTCTCTTTTCGTACCATTTTTTTAAATTCAGTCAAGAATATCTCGAAGTTTTGCTTCCTCATAGAGAAAGCTTTGTTTTTTTTTTCCAGTTTTCAATGCCAATGTATCATGAATATGCCAAAACGTCAAAAAAATACATTTAGAAAAAATCTCCTGATAATTGTGGGTGATAAGGATAAAAAAATAATACTTCTACAATCTCGGAACGGCTTGACCGACCACGCTGAAGTTTTGCACACGAGTATGTATAGAGTTACTACTTCCCTTTGTCCAATTTAATTTTCATGAAGATTTAACGGAACGTTCGGATTTTATGTGGCTTTGAATTTTTTCCCATAAATGTCTGTTAAGACATAACCATTTTTCAAATGATAATAACCATTTTTTCCCTAAGATCGATATTTTTCGAGTTAGACCCGAGAAAGGAGGGTGAAACTTAATTATTGCATTATCTCATTTATTTTCGACTTTACACTAAAAATGGTAAAGAAAAAACTTAAAGCAAATTTTATTCTCTTGAACTTTGGTCCTTGTCTTTTTTTTCCCCTAGGATCGATATTTTTTTAAACTTGTAGTAAGCGTAAGCGTACGTCCGAAAATATCGATCCTAGGAAAAAGAAGATAAGGACCAAAGTTGTAGAGAATTGAATTTTCTTCAAGTTTGTTTTTTACCGATTTTAGTGGAAAGTCGAAAATAAACGAGATAATGCAATAATTAAGTTTCAACCTCCACTTTTCGGGTCTAACTCAGAAAATATTGATGTTAGGGAAAAAACAGTTGTGACCAAAATTATAGATAATAAAATTTGCTTTAAGTTTGGTCCCGACCATTTTTAGTGCAAAGCCGCAAATTAATGAGATAATTCAATAAATAAGAAATTCACCCTTAAATTCAAGATGGCGGTTGAAGCAACAGGGGATTTTCTCGAAAATCTGGATTTAGACTCCTAATGAATCATGGAGGAATCTTGCTGTATTTAATTAATGAAATTTAAAATGTTACATAGTGACTGGCCTAACCATATTTCACGGTTATAAATATTTGACGAATGGAAATATACGGATGAATGTGAGTGCTGTGCCCACACGCGAGGAATCAAAAGGGACGTAACGATCGGGAATAGAGGCAGTTCGTGAATATATATATACATATACCATTGAGAGTACGACAATAGTACAAAGTAATCGTTAGTTTTGACGAGGGTTAACGTTACCGGGTGTAGCACATAGGTGTGACCTTATATATGAGCACCTGGTCGTATTACACCGTGGCTCTGGCGACATACCTTCGATCTTCAGTGCGTTAATTTCATGTGTCGAAACGCATAACGTGTGTGCAATCCACCCTAGGCATACCGGTAGTCAGTTATACCCTAGACCCCCCCCCCCCCTGCCCCGTACTCTAATCCACAACGGAATTATCATTATTATCATTGTTATTATTTGTATGCCCGGAGGGCACACGCTCTGCACGGGTCCAACCTACCCATATGAAGACCATAGAAATTTGGGAATGCGGAGCCTTCGTCTCTCCCATGTTATACAATTCTCTCGTTGTTTGCTTGATGAGTTGGCCAAAGCGCGAATAAGGCTATTATCACCATGGCCCGATTTCCGATTAGCCCCTCTCTCTCTCTCTCTCTCTCTCTCTCTCCTCTCTCTCTCTCTATCTCTCTCTGATTCGCCCAACCCCTCTGAGTACACTTCACCCCCGCGGGCCCTATGACTAAACCGCATATGCAATTAACGATTATTTCGTGTGTCTCTCGTATCACGAGAATACACGAACATGGAAAACATCGCTCATCGACCATTTTTTTTCGATGGATGTTCGAGCTTTGAACGCTGAACAGGATCACTCAGAGTCAACGAAGAGTTTGGGAAAACTGGATCTTATTCTCATCATTCGAGATCATTAACTTCATTTTCGAGGACAACACGCACTCCCAACTTGTTGGATTATCGCCACAGTAACTATGAAGATTAGTGATTCTCTTTTTTTTTTAACGAAAAATCAAGTTGCCCATAACTCTCGTCACACTTCGGATACCCGGAAGAGGGCGTAAAAGTTTTTGTAAACCATCGTGTATGGAACTCGCGTTAACCCTCGCCAAAAGGTGTCCTCGTACACGGAGTGAATTAGCCTTATACTTACGAGTACACGCGCACGTAGAATTCTAAGTAGGTATAGGTATGCCGCATATGTTGCAGTAAACGACAGGCAGCTCGTATACCACCTGCTTAAACGTAGGTAATAGCAGAGCACAGTGTTGGAGCGTATAACGTGTGTATGTGGGACTTTCCGTAGCTCGAGGGTGATGACTACGCATATAATACGATCGGCAACCGGACACATCAAAGCCCTCTGTCGGACTCTGAAATCTCGTTGAATTGCCAGAAACGCTGTACCCCGTCAATGTTTCATTTGGATATGTATACAATAAATATACTATACAGGGCAAAAAGGCTTCTATTGTAAGGACGAAATCCGAGTCGACTATTCAAGGTGTGCGAGAAGGGCATGAACACGAAGTGTTTCATCGCCACGCCCTTGCAACCCTCCTGATGCCCATATGGAAAAGAAGTATATTACAAGATATATACGAGATATATAAGAGATATCGAATTTATTGCCGCAAAGTATATTTTTATAACTCCGTAATATATCTAGTATATATATCTGGTATATGTCCTCCAGGATCCTCTTTTCAAATTTCATGGATCTTTTTGTTAGTTTGGACGTGTAAAATGATTCAACAAGGTAATAAATGTAAATCTGAACGGTTCTCCGCAGGAAAAGTACGAAACGGATCCGACAAAAAAGTGTCACGTATATATACTCCTCGCTTGGATGATATTTTTTAGTATTTTTGGCAGAGACCGGTGTTTTGTGCGTGCCGTAGATTGTGGCGTGTACCCAAAAAATAGTCGTTGAACGTCATATTGCGCGACGATTGGACATGCCGCGATTGCCATGTTTGCTCAAGATTCTGGGTCGTCCAAAGTCTCGCCGGTCTCTTCAAACAGACAATATCCACGAGGCTATGGATTCTCTCTTTTTTTTCTCTCTCTCTCTCTCTCTCTCCCTCTCTCTCCCTCTCTCTCTCTCTCTTTCTCTCTCTTTCTCTCTCTCTCTCTCTCTCTCTATGTGCAGATATGTTATCTATACAAAAATTTTCAAGAACGACATAAGAGAAAGATCATCGTTGAACGACCATCCGTCAACATTGACTCGGGGATGAAGAGTCAACAAGCTCGAGCAACCGATGGCCTACCCGTCTCATATAGTGACGGCAGCGTGATATACGCTTCTCGCAAATGGTCAACCACTTTTAGAGATGAGTTAAAGGTGACGGCTCCCACGCAAACGTCTACATTGAGAACCAACAAATTTTAATCTTATCACACCTTCACCTCCGACATTCAACCTTACTCCCCGCTGTTGTCGTTCTCTCGTTTTGGTTATAATTCTTCCAGATCGTTCGAAAAAAGTCTTTTGAATATATATCTCAACTGCATCTAATAACCACCATCTGCCCTTTAGTGGTCTTTAAGAGTGACGACAAAATAATTTTAGACACGATTCAATTGCCCATGCGCTCCTTTTGATGTATGGGAAAAGTTATATTCTAATGTTATAAGCCAGTATATGAGTTGACGAGATTTAGAAGTGAACAAATGCAAAATTTACGTAGCCAAACTTTTAGAATTTAGCTAAATGGCTCTGGGTGCATGCGGAATGAAATTTCACGTCAAAAAAGAAAGTTTCACAAGATGAATAGAAAAAAAATGCAATTTTTTTACGCAGCTTAATCTATAAACTGATTTATTCTAAATTTATATAAACCGTATGAATTTTAATTAAATTTTATTCGACGTTAATCGTTATTATTATTTTGGGGGAATAAACCATGTTTTGAACGTTTTTAAATTGAATTTTTGAGATTCAAGAAGAATGCCTAGCAGATTCGTGATCAGCGGGGAAAAAAATACATCAATACGCAGCGTCCTGAATGAAATTTCAAAATTCTGAGATATTGTTGAATTTTTGAGAAAATTCAACGGGTTTACTGCTGCGCATGAGCATAAAGTGCACGACTGCACTTTATGCTCATTCTCTTCGTATAATCGTTCAGGATTAAAAATGCCGCTTCATTCATCGAGCTATGATTTTTTTTTTTACGATATTCCACAGTCGAACCATGCATTTTTGCCAACTCGTTGGCCTCAACTTCACCTATTTTCAAAGTCCTCTTTCCGTTACAAAGAATTTAGATCTCGGGATGAATCAAACGGCATTCTCTGGGTCTATTCTAAAAGGTGACTCATCCGGTTTGAATGTTTCAAACACTCTAACCGAAATATCTCGAAAACTATATAAGTTAGGAAGCTGTTTTTGATTTCATTTTGTAAATAATCAAATTTTCTTTAAACAAGGTCGTAAATACTATACACCAAAATGTACACAATTTGTATCAGCTTAGAATACGGATGAAAACAAAATTTACAAGGTAATAAGCATCTTCATTCATTTATTTAGTGAACATAACTTTAAACGTTCGTATCGACTACAAGATGAACATTTGGGTGTATTGTAGTCATGACCTTTTTTAAAGAAAATTTGATTATCTACAAAATGAAACCAAAAAAAAAGCTTCCTAACTTGTATAGTTTTCGAGATATTTCGGTTGGAGTGTTTGAAAAATTCAAACCGGATGAGTCACCTTTTAGAATTTTGCTACCGAGAGTTCCGGTTTCACGAGGCTTCGTGTCGGGCTAAAAAATAACTTTATGAAGGGTACGTGAGAAGAAAAAAAAATAAAAGTTAAAAAAAAAATCGGCCTAATAATATATATATACATATATTTATAATATATCTATCGCGAGGGGCCATTCACTCTTGAAATCACCGAACCACCCTGGTCTTAAATCAGAATTGAAATTACTCAAAATCGGAGCAAATAACATAAAATCGATGTTACTCAAACGTCATTGAAATCACTCAAAATCAGAATGAATTCACTAAGAATTGTTTTGAATAGCGTGACATCACGTAAAGTCAGGATAAATCACCAGAAATCACGTAATATATGCAGTATCTAAAAAGTTTTTTTTTACGGCGTTGCTGCTATCGAACTACGCCCACTAGAACACACCACACAATCGTGCTCTTAAACGCATTTCCTATCGAACGATATAAAGTATCAGCATCGACAGCAAAACATAGTTTTTAGGCTCTTGAGCGAGACCCGCGGCAAGGTCTTGAGTAACTGACATGAGTCAGTCTTGCACCGATTGTGAGCTTTTTGCGTCAAACTTGTAATATTGTTTGCTGCAGGAATGTACGACTAATTTCATTCGATATTTTATTCTTTTCTTTTTTGTTCCGTCGTATATGATATCACTGTAGGCGTTATACTCGTATAAAATTAAAACATAATATCGATTAGTATGAAAATTGGGTATCTTTTCGATCCGTCGTCTCTCGGCTCGCCTGTTTGGTAAAATTATTGTACAAGCCGCAAGACGTGCAGAATAAATCATTCGAATTTTGAAATATTATAAACGATCGCGAGAAGTAAAGCGATTGAAGAAATAATAAACGTCACGAACTTCTTTATTCAATAATTACGTTACTTGATTAATTTCATTCGTCCAATTTTAATGGGAGCTTATAGAACAAAGAAAAATCGCGTGACAGTGAATTTTAAGAAAAGTCTGAACTGTGTGGGCTGCGCAGGATAAAGTAATCGTGGAGCTAAAAAAAAACCACTATTGCTGCTCATCAATGGGCATTCTTATTTAACGATATCTTCACCTAATATGTCCGAGAGTAGTCTCCATATTAATTCAGCGTTTTATAAACAAATAAAAAAATTATTTTAACTTTCAAATAATTTTTTTCGATCCCTGAGTGACACCGCGCACTTGACTCTGGTATACTGATTTGATTTGATGCATTAACGATAAATAATAAATAATTCCATTCCACGTGCTTTCAGTAATTTCACAAATGATTCGTTAAAATCGTGAGAAATCACTTGAAATCACATCAACTCGCATGTGTTTCAAAATCACTTGAATCATTACTGAAATCATGTGAAATCGACATCACTTTGAAATCACTTGTACACTGCACTTGGTATAGTGAATAGCCCCTCGATCTATCGTTATAATGATTCTCGTATGCATACAAATATATAATTCCGCAGTACCACTAGACGCTGAGACAGTTTGCAGATGATGCGTACGATACTATCAATGATAGAAGTACAACGAGTATTTTTACCGTCTCTGATACGAACATATAAATGATAATCGTTAAAGTGAAGCATATTAATTGACAGAATATTGAAATTACAAACTCAAGTCGTCCATATGTTTCGCATCGAGTCGATATGTTACTGCAAACCTCAAAGAATTCGATGGCCCCTATCGATATTCAATATTGAATTACAGAACAAATGTACATGATGAAACGGGGCGCCGAGTTATAAGGTCGAGATTGACGATTGATTAGCACTCACTAATCATAATGATAATGGTCCAATTAAAAATCTCTGCTTTCGTCGTTTGTTATAGACGGGAAATGAGAAAGAACTTGATGAACGTGGATGGTTCCACGGAGAGGGTCGATAACCAACGTTGGCTCTCCTCTCGAATTCCCTCTCGTCCTTCCTTCCCGCCCCTTTTGGACGACCACTATCACGTTCTCTCTCTCTCTCTCTCTCTCTCTCGCTCTTTATGTCTTTCTTCCTCTCTCTCTCTCTCTCTCTCTTTTTCTTTCGCTCTCCCGTTTCTCCTCATGAATATATTCACAAGCCAGTCTGAGAAGTACGAGACAAAGATGTTAACTGATGATTGGGGAAACGCTTTTCTGCTTTAAGATCGTCTTGTTAGCGTGAGTTCTTTCTCTCTCCACCTTCACCTCACCCTACGCCTCGTTTCTCTCCCTGTCTCTCGCTCTATTTCTTCGCGTCTTATCCCTTTTTTTTTTCTCCCTCGCTAGAAATGTCTCACTCCTGGCGATGATGCTCTGCGTCTCAGAGCATAGGGCCTTAAAACGACGTGTCCCCCAAAGCTATACACGGCCTTTCGTAAAAGGAATATGCTATCGCAAGGACTCGGCATTGTGTCTCATCACCGTCCAATAATAATGATAATAATAATAATACTCTCGTAACTCCTGCTGTCCTCGCGGCGTGTCTAATCAACACATCATCCGTGAGAATGACATCCATCTTTCGATAGCAATTTTTACATCCAACCGACTTCATATATGCTCGTAATGAAAAAACATTCAGCATTGATTCGTATAGTTATGCGAACTTGTAGAACTTACCGTATTCCATTGTATAGTTTCGATCAAATCCCTCACGGCTGGTAATCTCGGTGTTTTTTTCTTACAAAAATTCTGACAGTTCGTACAAAATCCTGAGTTATCAGCTGATGAGCAGGCAGCAGGTAACGCGATGAGGAAAAAAAAAAAAATCCATAAAGAGCCCTCTCGAGAGACGGAAACTTTCGCGCAAAATTCAGTAATGAACAGGATGTATAATCGAGGCCCCGCCGTCTACTACGAAAAACGAAAAAGAGAATTTCCAATGCGAAAGTGGTCTCTTATTATCGCAGTTAATATATATATATATATACATATATATACACTCTTTTCTCAACAGAGTGGAGATCGAGGACTAGACAATTCACCTCTTTTCGTTTTATCGGAACTGCGCTAGACGTGCTGAAGATGCCAAAAGGTGTGGAAAGTTAAAATCAATTAACGTTAATCAATTCGTGGCTGTAATGAGGAACGGCGCAGAGAGATAGAGACACAAGAGAGAGAGAGAGAGAGAGAGAGAGAGAGAGAGAGAGAGAGAGAGAGAGAGAGAGAGAGAGAGAGGAGTGGCTGTCAGAGAGGAAGCCCGCGGGATTTCTGGGTGCCCGTTTCCATTATCGAAATTTAATCTTCCCCAATATAGCGGTGACTCGCCGCTCGCGATGTGTATTATGTAGAACGGACATTGCATGGCTGTCTCGTCCCGTCAGCAAAAAATCTGGCTGCTGGAGAACGACGAGGAGAGATGAGGCACACCGATCGCTTTGGTGTATGCTTTTGTCTGTTGAAGTCTGCATGAAAACTTGGGATCTATACGCACGCACACACATACGCACACACACACGCGCGCGCGCGCGCACGCACACAGCGACATGTTTATGTGAAGCCTTGTGAGCCGATGCTGGTAATGCGGATGGTATCGCATATTATCTGTTCTGACCAGTGACGAACTTTAATTAATATATGTACCTACTTAATTAAGCCATCACTTCCCAAGCTATATATTGCGTATAAGATCGTTGAGGGGTGTTGCGAGCCCCGCAAATTGCGCGAGTCACACAAGTTGCTGATTTTCCAATAAAAATAAATTAAAGACAGTTAACGAGATGTAACATAGTGAATATACGTATTATTACGTAAGTTATATTAAACTGCAAATATATGCGCTTATATACTGTCGACGAGAAGCGTGGCCTCTGTGACAGTGCGTAATTCCTTAATTCTCGAATTTTCAATGCCGGCAGATCATCGTTTAACATCAGCGTATACTGTATACTGATATATGCGTCGTTCGCTACAACTCGCGTTTATTATTCCGAGTAGTCAAACGCATATATTGGCACGGATGCGTTTACGCAGATCCATGAAATGTTAAAGATATAACTCTCGCGGACTTTGCACAATGATGGCTTATTGCAAAAAAAAAAGTAGATGCAACTCACTGCATATCGCGTAAAATTGAAAATCGATGCTCGCCGCACAAGTCTCGGGATCATAGTTCTGTATCGAACCTCCGAGTTATATACTGAGCGCACAAAGTGTATAAAGTGAGGAATACGTGAGCCGGCTCGGATGCTGCGAGAAACTAACAAGAGAGCTCATACACAGCTCGCAGAGAGCTCTCAGTGACCAGCGCGGTCGTGCATTGTTTCACGATGAAGCTTAACAATTATACGTAGCTGAGTATTCTCGCTTCGAGCATGGGGGGTTATTCTCGTTCTCTCGTTCACGTATGTTATGGATATTATATCTGCCTCGGTCTCTCGCTTTATCCCAAGTTATTGCCAACCCTTCGCGTCCTATACTCGTGCTCGCCCTCTTCGCCGTTGACGGAGGGCAACCAGAAAAGCGTAGGTTGTCGACGCGGAAGCACGAGATGGTGCGGAACCCGTGGGAGGTTGGGAATGGGATATCCTTGTATCCTGGATCATAATCACCCTCTTCTCTCCCCCAAGTCCCCATTAACTCTCTCTCTCTCTCTATCTCTCTTTCTCTCTCTCTCTCCCTCTGTGTGTTTCTCCATCTCACCGTAATAAAATTTGTCTTTTTCTCCACTCTTCGCCAATCTTTTAATCTTGCCTATTATTTCGTATATCCTCTCAGAAGGACGTTCATTTTTTCCATGTCACTATAGTTTGCCTCGAATTTCATCGATTGCAACCGCATTGGCGAAAATTAAATGCATTATCATTCCAAGATATGTTCATCACTTCGTATTTCGACTGTCTAAAATATTGTCGAGAAATTCTCAGATATTTATGCCACACTCTTTGGGCAACAACTTTGTTGATAGCGCTATGAGCGTTTAATTGATACGTATCAAGTGAATTCTCACCTTTAACGATCGGAGGAGCACGGAACCTTCCTGCGTTTCTTGCTTATATTCTGCCAATATTATGGATCCAATGCAGCGATTATGAAGGATTTTTTCAACTTTTCATGCGTAGAATACTTCAAATATTTTACATGAGATACAAAATATACGTTTAAAAAAAAAAACATCGGTAAACGCACAGAGCTATACAGGGGGTGTAGTGGATCGCATGAGTCATAATAATCTAGGGATGGTCGTAGACGATACGAAATTTTCCAATTTCACTACTTTCTCTCTCTCTCTCTCTCATCCACCCACATCCCCTCTAGCCGTGTTTTACGATTCGCTTTATAAACATTCGCGTTGCTCATATCGCGTGCTCGTTGCTGGAGGGTTGTGGATCTCGTCCGGCCGCGTAATACACACATAACTGGTACTGACGTTATTCGATCTCCCTGCAGCAATATCCGGTTTAGAATACGGGATAACAGTTTCGGGATGATTGGTTCAGTGTGGCAAGGGTCAGAGGGGGGGGGGGAGTGGAGGGGGTATAAAAATGGGAGAAGAGCAGGGAGAGTTTTGTGGCCGTCTATCCATTTTGATGAAAAAATAGTGCTCGTAAAAAAAAAAAAATGTATGATGTCTGCACGTGGAAAAATATTATTTTGAGGTATAAACACCTGAAAATCTGTCCTAGATAGTACAAAGTGACGATTTTGAAAAATTTAATTTGATTTTCCGTCAAATACCATATCCGATACAGGGAACGATATTCCATCGAGAAAAAAAAACACGTGGGCATTTGATTTTGTCTAACATTTTTTCGTATTTTCGTTCATTACCAACGTTTTCTATCGCGAGATGGTGCGAATATGAGAACCATTCGGTTCATATTATGAACCGAATGGCCTGAGTGAATTTTATGGCAGTGGTCGGCAAGGAATAATTTTTTAATTTCCATCCATTGCCACTTTCGCGGTTAAAGCGCAAGCCAAACAACCAATTAGCCAAATATATAATATGGATAAACAAACTACAACCGAAATTATCGTCGATTTTCGTTCGTATCTGATTTTAATCTGCGCTGGTGCAAAGTTCAACGTAGCTCTGGCACTTTCGCACTTATATATTCAAGAATCTTGCCGAATTGAAAATATTTTAATCGCGAAACACTTTTTTTTACAACTGCAAAGTTTCAGATCGTCGTTGCCGACGTTATTCCGCAAGTAATTTCAAAATTTTAAAATCGCTACTTTACCATTGGGTATATATACGAAAATAAAAATATCAGCTCGCCACGAGTTGAATCGAAAAATAGGCTCAGAAGTGATTCGTTTGATGATCAATTTGCTCACGATCGAAGTTATGAGCTTTCGATAGATTGCATATAAAGAAATTTCGGATTAATGATCACCCCGACTCAGTCAGCTTGCGATGTAACCGATCAGCTGACAGCCTTCTGCTACGAGTTTTGCAGTAATTTGTGCGGATTTGAAGTATATATATTTATCAATATCAAACTATCCGCCTCTATTATTTTCTTGCGTGACGCAATTATCTTAATTATGAAATTTGATTAAGGCAGTACCTCCGCGAAATCAATGTGTTGAGAAATCATTCGATCTTTGCACGTGTGTTAATTAGGATATTATCTAACCGTACGTGCAGTTACAAAGAGATTTACCGTTTCAAACTCGCGAGATAATTGAAATTAAGGGGGGGGGGGGGGGGGTAGGGTTTTGAGGGTTCAAAAAAAGTGATTTTTTTTTATTGCATATTATGAAAGTATAGTAACTCAAGAATGTTGTCTGTTAATAGGAAGTCAATGATTCTATGTGAGTAAAATAAAAAATAAATAGCTTACTAAGTTTTATCAGGGTCTTTTCGCTACGAAAAACTTTAAACGCGTTTTTCTCAAATCGATGTTTTTTGAGTCGGTGCACTCTGTATCTCAAAATCTATTCAACCGATCGTTCTCAAATTTTTTACAGTATTTCCTTACATAATTTATGAGGTAACCCTGTTGAGATTTTTTCGTTTTTGATTTTATTTTTTTTATTATTAACAACAATAGTCATGAATTTAGGCCAAAAATCGGTATTTTCACTTTCAAGTCTTGTAAAAAGTTCAAAAATTAAAAAAAAAATGGAAAAACTCGACAGAGATACCTAGAGGGACATAAAAATTAAAGGAAAAACTTTGGTTATTTCATTTCAGATGATCCAGTGCTGAGGTATGACGTGCACCGCAAAATGTATTTTTTCTGAGGCGCCTGCGAAGAATTGCTGCCATTCGGTCAATTTTCAATATTTTTCAACCAATATTTCACAGAATATAGTTCAATTACTACTCTTTAATGTACAATAATCAGAAATAAATTTACTTTCACCGTACGCCCAAAAAAAAATCTGTAAAAACCTGTTTTTTTCTGCCTTCAAAACCCTACCCCCCCCCCCCCCCCCTTAAAATGAGCCTGATTAACACGTAACCCATGCGCCAGCCATACCCTAACGACAAGGTTTTCGCTGTACCACCTAGACGGGTGTCGAGAATTGACCAAAAAAACTGAAGTAACGTAGGTAAGTATCATAGGAATACTCTCGTAAAAGCTGAAGAGGATTTACAGTTTAGTTATTGAGATATATATTCGTCGACAAGCCCCATGAGCGGACCCCGACTCCCTCTTGTTTCGTAGTACGTGCCCGCTCACCGTGCTTTACCGCGCCTATATATTCCCGCTGATTCCCTGCCGCCGGTTGCGGAGGTACTACCTTAAGAGTTCTGTAATCATACGATATATTTGAAGCAACAGTTTTGAAGTTAGCCGAGCTGAAATGATTAAACGCACTATAGTAAAATAGACGATAAAATGGAAATTACTTGAAAACAAAAAGTTAATTCAAGTGGTAAAAGTTGCCACAGTTATTATCAATTCTGGCAACGACTTTTACGTTTTATTATATTTCATAGCAGCTTTCATGACAAATTGTGTGACAAAAAACTCTGAATGAACAAATTTATTTATATAATATAAATATAATATAATATATTATAATATAATGTTAATATAATATAAATATATTTATAAATTATAAGAGAATAAAAAAATTCAAATGTATTCAATTTGGGTCATCTGAATATTTTTATCCGAACGACGAACGGACGAATACAAAATATTGTCTTCTCGAACAACTCTGATGCTTGCAATCTCTACAATACAATACTTTATGAAAGTAATTTGAAAAATTGCCTGCTGAAAGCAAATTTTCGAAAAAACAATTAGCCCAGTCTTTCTAGCCAAAAAAAGTAGGCTCATAATGCAATCTTCTACCGAATTGATTTTGCTTTTGGTAAAAGTTCAGGGGGCGTGTTCCCTGAGTGTAAATTCCAGTTGGCGGGAGATGCGGGGGATCGAGCTTCAGCAGCCATCTTGGAAAAAACGTTTTATCAAATATCTCGTGAACCACGCATCGTACGATAAAAAATAGTAGAGACCTTTTTTGTAGATAATAAAATTCTGTCTAACTTTTATTCGAAACTTTTTCCTGTTTAGTGAATGGTTATTTATCTATAGCACGGCAAACTTTTCCAAGCACGGTTATTTTACAGTTACATTTTATAGTTAACGGTTGATGTAACAGTAAAAATGACGATGCTTAGAAAAGTTCGACATGCTATAAATCAAAAACCATGCATTATAAAGGAAAAAATTTCCAATAAAAGTTATAGAGAATTTAATTATCTGCCAAAAAGTTTCCTACTATTTTTGTCGTACGATGCACGGTTCACGAGATATTTGATGAAACGTGTTTTCCAAGATGGCGGCTGAAGCTGGACCCCCCCGCGTCCCGCCAACGTTAATTTACACTCAGGGAACACCCCTGAACCTTTTCCAAAAGCAATATCAATTCTGTGGAAGATTGCAGAAAAAATGGCTATAGAATGACTGCGGACTAAATGTCATCGCTCAATCGAATGAACTGTTGACGAGCCACCGACGCTTTATCGTGTAAGAGAATGTAATACGTGTCTGCACGAGCAGCACACCTCCGAGGCATAAGATGTGCTTCGAGAATATTTCGACGCGTATATATATAGTCGATGAGAAAAGTCACGAGGGAACAGAGGCTGAACGTGTGAGATGAGAGAGCCAGGGCAACAGTTGAACCCTCACCACCCTCACAGGGCCTCTGTGTGTTCTCAAGATTGCGCCAGTAAATCATAAAGTTCGAACTTTCATGATCGCTTGGTCCGAACTTTCGATCCCAATTTTCTAGAGTAATATAAGTAAACCCATGCGAGGTATTCGACAACATACTTCAGCCAACCAATTTTACAATCGAGCTCGTCCGAAAATTTTGCAAATTAATCAAATCGAAGGACTATTCGATCGCGACTATATCCCTCCCAAGTTTCATGATCTTGCGTACTTTCGCTTGTGATGACAGGCATTGAGAGAAAAATCTGTAAAGTCAACTAAATCTACAATCACGGGTAGCCAATGAAGTATACATCGCTTCAACTATGAGGTTTCATTGGTCTTACTAAAAGTATGAAGTTCGTTCAATCAACGTTAGGTCGATTATGATTATAAGTAAAGCCTTGGTTGAATCACTGCATATATTTTATTGGCTATACCCGTGCTAGTATAGATTTAGTTGGATCTTACAATGCCATTCTCTCAGTATTCGTCTTTTTTATTTATTTATTTATTTATGATAATCGAAAGAGAAAATATCACTAAAATTCTCCCATATTTGAACAGCGATTTTCAAATGGTAATATTTATGGTTAATTGCACTTTAGAAGAGTCAGTCATTTCCTGTTTGATTTAAATATGTCTTCACTATATCAATCAAGAAAAAATCGCAAGAAGGATGTTGGATTCCAACGATTTTGCTCCCTCATAGTAGAAAACTTTGTTTTCATTTTAAAAAAATCGTGATTTTCATGCCGGAGTGCTTAAAATAATACAAAACGTCGAGAGAAAACATTTATAAAAAATGTCTGTACGTACGTGTGTTTGTGTGTGTTGGTTTTGCAAAATTCAAACCTCTATAACTCAAGAACGATTTGAGCTATATACCGCTGCCTTCCAGTACAGAGACGTAAAGCTGTACTAGAGGCCTTTCTTTTGCTGCGACTTTCGTCAAAATTTCTCGAAAATTACAAATTTGATGACATTTTGAAATTTCAAAAAAATATCAGTGGTCGCTCTAACTTCCGTACACGGAAAAAAAGACATTTCAAAAAATAATAACTGAAATTTAAAAAATACAACGATGAAGAGAAAAAATGCAGTTTAACACAGTAAATTAATCTCTTTACAGTGTTTTGATAAAAAAGTAATGTGCGGAATATACTTCTGTACTATCTGTATAACCATATTTGTTGGTTTAAACTGTAAAAACAACTATTTCCACTTCAAAAAAGTGACACTGTAAAAATTTAAAATGCTCGCAATGAATTTTGCTATAGATAAAATGAAAAACCAATAGATTTGTACAAGAAAAATTTTAAAACTAACGCATTAAAATGTATAGATAAAAACTAACGCAAATAAAATGTATAGTAAACTGTATAGAGAGAGGATTTTTACGAATGTAAGACATAACAAAAAATACTAAATTCTCTATGAAAAACAGAAATTGAAATAAAGAAAAATTGTAGCACGCTTTCGTCCAATTCAACTGTGAAATAATGGAAAAATTACAGTTTTAAAATGTGTATGGAAAATACGACGCAAACAAGAAATTCATAAGGATCAATAAGCGTTCATAAAATCAATAGCGTAGTGGTATAGTGTCGGTCGTTCGGTAGGTCGTTAGGTAGGTCTCAGGTAAAATCTTAGCTAGGCTCAAAATTAATTTCGACGGAAAAAAGTTCGGACCACCAAGCCAGAAACACTCGTAAAAAAAAAATCTCCAAATCTTTAATTTTTTTTTTTAATGATTATTTAAGGATCGAAAGTGTTGAATTCGTTTACTGCGGAGGGCCGCGGGTTCAAATCCTGGTCAATGACGATTTTTTTTTTTTGCAAAATTCATAGTATTTTCAAAGATAATGGAACAGCAGTTGTAAATTCGTTCATCGATTTAATTGCTAATTGATAGATAATAAACTACATTTATTATGCTAATTCGACCCGCGCTTTTCAAAATCTTCTAAACTTTTATTTTTTACAGTTCACTTTGCAATTTCTCAAACATCAAACCCAAAAAGATGCGCTATTTTATATTATAATTGATTTCACAATTTGTACACTTTGTCACAGTGGTAAACTCTATTTACACTTTTAAACTGTAAAAATTCATTTTATCACTTAGTTCTTTTTATTTCAAATTCTAAATAATTTCCGAAGTTTTCCTCCCGAGAGGCATTCTCTATTAACAAAACTGTAAAACATGATGGAAACATGACTAGAATTCACAGAAAATTTTTTTCCGTGTAAATTTTGAGATATTCAGCTAAATTTTTTTATTTTTCACACGAACAGGGTATAGAAGGACCAAGGATGTTTCGTATTAAACTTGGTGAGAATCGCTGGAGGAATTGAAATTGTAAAAAATTTTGAAATTATTATCGAAAAATTTCTGTTAATTCCATGACTTTCGTAAATTTGGAGATATCGAGACAAATTTTTTATACACAAATAGGCTCGGAGATAATGATGTTTGATACTAAATTTCGCATCAAATCGATGAAAAGGGCTTGGGTTTAAACCGCATTCCGTTAAAAAAAAAAAAAAAGAAGCATGCAAAACAGAAATTCGTACATTTTTGCTTCCTCGTTATTTTATCTCGCTCAAAAAGCAGATTTGTGAGAAAATCTGCCAAAGAGGAAGCCAAAATTCAAAAATCCACTTGATCGCAGAGAAAGCTTTGTGCTGAACAAGATAAAATAATGAGGAACTAAAGTGCAAATTTCTAATTTACATGCTGCTTTTCTCTCGGCTTTTCTTCTATCGCTCATATGGAGAAAACAGCGCCGTTTATCGTCGTCACGACGAGTCGGTTTACGTCACGAAAATTTGGAAAAAAAAAAAGCTTTTCGTTCGCGAGTGAATAATTGATTGTTCCTGCTGTTCCTCGTTTTCATGCTGAAGGATAAAAAGAGGCCGTAAAATACCTGAAACTCTTCGTGGCAGTGTAATATCGACCGATAGATCAAACATCGCTGAAGGATAAAAATGATCGGAATGAAGAGACAAAACAGTGGTATATGCTTGCGTTATACGTATATAATATGCACACACATATAATATACATAATATGTGAAGAGCGGAATATATTTATGCGTATGTATATAGTGTGAAGCTCTTGAGCCGGCGCGGTAGCCGAGTCACGTACAATTTCACGCGTAAATTGCGGAAGCTCGGGTGTGCAAGTGTGGATCCCCGATACAAGCCATAAATGGGCGTGAGCGTGCGGGGTAAAATGCAAGAGATCGGTAAAACCCAAACTCTCCTGTATACCCCCCCCCCCCTCCCCCTCCAGCTTTTGGGCAGTCTATCGCTGTTGCCCCCCCCCCACCCCTTGTACTGTGCATGTATACGCTCGTGTATAAATGCATATATATGTATCTCCGGTTCTTGCACTCTCCTTTTGCCTTCTCTCCGTTTTCAACGGGCTGCAGGTATTTTCTTCTGGCAACCCGGGAAAGAATAAAAAAGAAATAAAACGAAGAATGAAAAGAATAAACGCCGAGAGAGAGAGAGAGAGAGAGAGAGAGAGAGAGAGAGAGAGAGAGACAAGCGTGCATCTAGAGATGCGGATTGTCTCTCATTAAGTTGGCACCACTCGGCGGTCATTCGCCTCCTATTTGATTCTTGTGCGGCATGCCTTGGGTCCGATCCGCAACGAAAACGTGGTCCAGCAGGCAGAGAGAGAGAGAGAGAGAGAGAGAGAGAGAGAGAGTGTATAAGAGCATACACGCGGGAGGGATAAAAGGGCCTTCTCTTTGAGGGGACCCACCGTATAGTCCCCTCGCCATTATAGGCCACTCTCTCTTCCTCCTCCTCCATCCCATCGCACCGCACTATCTTCGTTCTCCTTCCCGCGAGAGCCACATCAGGCCCACACTTATATAGCCGACACCAACGACACGGTCGTGCATCCACCAAGATCGTGTGTATGCGCGTGTGTATGTATATATGCATAATGGGAGACTCTCAAAGTGGCCCGAGTGAGACGTCACGTACTCGCGAAATGAATGCATTCGTTACGTGTCACAATCGCAGACTCTCCCTCCCGCGACCAGCATGTATATTGTCCTGCCACGAATCAAGCCAAAGCCTTTTTACCTTTTTTTTTTTTTTTTTTTCGAATCTCGAAAATAATAATAATAGGTATATATATACTCGAAGTCAACGCGGAAAATTTGGCTCCAAAGCGCCGTGGTTTCCCGATAATACCGATTGCATCGTTGTTTCATTCGACAGAAGATAACGACAGTCGGATTTTTTCGTTGGCTAAAAATTTTCAAAAAAATTCAGCCAGATAGAAGCGGACGCACCTTCGCACCATTAATTAATTAAGGCATTGCGGTGAACGTTCAGCGGACCGAGAGTCATGAACTTTCCGCCGCGATACTTCCGAGACGTGTCGGGATTTTTGATTTCAAAGAGGATTTTCGTGACGTTTATATATAGGGTTGCTGATCGTCACATCGCTTTTCAGCCGTTCTTGAGACCTCAAAATATACGCTTGTAATTTTATACACAATAACGCATTCGGTGCATGAGTACGAGAGATAATAACTGAAAATGCGTTTCTTCATAAATCGTCAAAGTGGACTGACATTTCGGAAAAAATGAAAACTGGACGAAAATGAAAAAAAAAAAAAGGAATGCTCCTTCATTCGTTGAAAGTGCCAAAGTTTTACACATCAATACGAGAGTCTTACTGGCCCAGTGTGTAGTGCATATTAGTTTAATCTTGGTACGAATGAGTGGTGGCCACTTCATACGAGTTATGGATACAAAAATATTGAAAATGTCAGCAGGCATTTATGAGGTTTCTCGGATTTATTGTCCAATGAACTTTTGCGCTCACAAGACGCTGCGGAGGGATATGTAATTATATGTATAGTGAGGCGAAGCCTATGGGCATAGGGGGTGTCCCAACGAGGACATCACCGCGATAATAGGATTAGACGTATAGGATTGGGATTACGGGAAATCCCTCGGATGCAAATCTCACCTACTAAACACTATATATTGATCCGTACAGATAGATGCATATATATATATATATATATATATATATATATGGGACATTCCACGTCAACTCAGCCACCCCGTTTTTTTTATTGTCTCGAAAAAATTATTCAGTATGGGCAATTCAAAGGACAATATATCCATGACATTTTACCAAAATTTCATCCCCCCACTATTGTTGGTTCTCGAGATAATGATTAATGAAGTCTCAATTTTGTAAAAATCATAACTTCGTAACTACTGATCGGATTTAAACGATTAAAAAAAGAATCTTTTTTATTTTTTTTGCCCTTTTCGAAAAAAAATATGTCATTATCGGATAAAAGCTCATTAGACAGTTTTCGGGGTAAATTAACAAAAAACAATTTTTTCCTCGTCACTGATGCCTTGTTCCATTTTGAAAAAATTTTGCGGAGTTGTGTATCGCCTCCCTCTATCAGAAAAAAAAATACTGAGTAGAATTCCGATTGGCCCTTTCGTGGAAAAAAAAAAAAATCGAAAAATTTCCCCGAAAACTGTCTAATGAACTTTTCTCCAATGACGGCATATTTTTTTTCAAAAAGGGAAAAAAAAATAAAAAAGATTCGTTTTTTAGTCGTTAAAATCCGATCAGCCGTTACGAAGTTATGATTTTCACAAAATTGAGAATTTATTAATCATTGTCTCGAGAACCAACAATAGTGGGGGACGAAATTTTGGTAAAATTTCATGTATATATTGTACTTTGAAATGCCCATAATGAATAATTTTTTCGAGACCAAAAAAAAACGGGGTGGCTGAGTTGGCGTGGCTGCGTTGACGTGTCGTATTCCACGTTAACTCATCAGCCACCCCGTTTTTTTTTGTCTCGAAAAAATTATTCAGTGTAGGCATTTCAAAGTACAATATATCCATGAAATTTTACCAAAATTTCGTCCCCCCACTATTGTTGGTTCTCGAGATAATGATTAATAAATTCTCAATTTTGTGAAAATCATAACTTCGTAACGGCTGATCGGATTTTAACGACTAAAAAAAGAAACTTTTTTATTTTTTTCGCCCTTTTTGAAAAAAAATATGCCGTCATTGGAGAAAAGTTCATTAGACAGTTTTCGGGGAAATTTTTCGATTTTTTTTTTTTTCCACGAAAGGGCCAAACGGAATTCTACTCAGTATTTTTTTTTCTGATAGAGGGAGGCAATACACAACTCCGCAGGATTTTTTCAAAATGGAACAAGGCATCAGTGACGAGGAAAAAATTGTTTTTCGTTAATTTACCCCGAAAACTGTCTAATGAGCTTTTATCCGATGATGACATATTTTTTTTCGAAAAGGGAAAAAAAAATAAAAAAGATTATTTTTTTAATCGTTTAAATCCGATAAGTAGTTACGAAGTTATGATTTTTACAAAATTGAGACTTCATTAATCATTATCTCGAGAACCAACAATAGTGGGGGGATGAAATTTTGGTAAAATGTCATGGATATATTGTCCTTTGAAATGCCCATACTGAATAATTTTTTCGAGACAATAAAAAAAACGGGGTGGCTGAGTTGACGTGGAATGCGACATATGCGATATATGTACGTGATTATTCATAGTTAGATGTGTTGGGCTATTTCGGTGTAGTGTAAGGCCTCGCCTGCGTCGAGTGAAGCACGGATATAATGTGTGTTTTCCAATAAAATTATTTTTTTTTCAATTTTATGAGCTCGTTTTGCATTAATCATAAATTCTTCGACAGAACAAAGCCGCGAGGTACTTGCATCAAGAATGAATTTAGGGCGCGATAATGACGATCAAATTAATAGATTAGGATTGACAGCTTTGCTATTATCCCGGTGTATCTTCTGAAAATGTCTTATAAGAGATCTATATCTTGAGTATAGCAGCAAAATGTATGTTTTAGACGGGACACTTATTTGGCACAGATGAGATGAAAATTAAATGAATTACGAATTGAGCAAACCCGTAAAAGTGAGAAAATTATTTTCGCACACAATATGAACGATTCCACAGAGAACTTTGACACTTTCCGCAAATTATTGAATTTTGAGAAATATCACGGATGCTTGTAAACAACGACTATGCGACAGACGTAAGTATTGGAAATTCTGCGCAGAGTGGATTATTATTTTTAAAAAACACAAATTGTTTAACGAATTTTACCAACAAAAATTCCAGCTTACATGTCATATGACTCGTTGTGATAAGAACTGAATATGCTATCGCAATGTTCCTAAGCAGAATTCTATCTGATGTTGTAGAAAAAAAAAGATCTCCATCTGATCAACGAAAGACCATTTTTCTCGAGATAATCAAACGGTAACCCTAAAAAAAATCGTTCGGATCTACGTAACCATTTTTTCCGAGGGGCTATTCACTCTTGAAATCACTGAACCACTCTGCTCTTAAATCAGAATGGAAATCACGAGAAATCGGATCAAATCACATGAAATCGACGTTACTCAAACGTTCTTGAAACCACTAAAAATCAGAATGAAATCACTCCGAGTTGTTTAAAATCAACGTGAAGTCACGTAAAGTCAGGAAATTACCAGAAATCACGTAATATCTGCAAAATATAAAAAAAAATTTACGGCGTTGCTACTATCAAACAACGCCCACTGGAACAAAGCACACAAACGTGCTCTAAAGCGTTTTCTATCAAGCGATATAAGTATCAGCATCGAGCGCAACATATTATAGTCTTTAACTCTTGAGCTAGGCTCTGGGCGAGGTCTTGGGTCTCGTCTTTAGTTGAGTCAGTCTTACACCAATTGTGAACTTTTTGCGTCCAACTTGTAATATTGTTAGTTGCAGGTATGTACGAATAATTTTATTCGATATTTTATTCTTTTCTTTTTTTTGTTTCGTCGTACGATATCACTGTCAGCGTTACTCGTAAACAATTAAAACATAATATCGATTGGTGAAAATTTGGTATCTTTTCGATATGTATAGTCCTGTTTGCTCATCTCCTGGCCCGTCCGTTTGGTAACATTATTTTACAAACTGCAAGACGTGCAAAATAAATCGTTTGGATTTTGAAAAATTATGAACGTTCGTGAGAGGTAAAGCAATTGAAGAAATAATCAACTTTTCGAACTTCTTTATTTAATAATTACGTTACTCAATTGATTTAATTCGTTCAATTTTATTGGCATCTCGGAACAAAGAAAAATCTTGTGACATTGAATTTTAAGAAAAGTCTGAACTGTGGGCCGCATGTTAAAGTAATCACGCGAAGCTTAAAAATTCTTATTTAACGGCATCTTCGCCTAATATGTCCGAGAGTAGTCTTCGTATTAATTCAGCGGTTTGTGAACAAATAAGAAAATTATTTTACCTCTCAAATCTTTTTTTTCGACCCTTAAGGAGGTTTTTAACTCAGAGAAAAATGGTAAAAATAATTCTAAAATTTTAGGGGAGGTTTGCGCTGGTACTAAAAATACACTGTAATTATTTCATATTTTTTGACTACGTAGTTGGGGAGGAAAAAAAAACATTAAATATGCCGCTTATACGTGGGCTCTTATGGAAGAAGTATTAGATGCTATGATTTGAGATTATTTTAGGAGTGAAAAAACGGTAACATTTCCCCGAAGAACCGCTTAAAGGACAGATCAGACCTTCATAGATATAATTTGCCCATGAAGAAAGTTTTTTACCGTGCCGATTGTGAAATATACTTGTAAACAGAATTGAGCGTGAGTAATGGCAAATTAATTAATAAAATGAAAACGTATTTGGTGAAACAAATGCCGAACGCAACCTGCCCCACACATCGCCCGCGCCGCGCCGTCACGTTCCCCTTGCCGCACCCAATTGATGTTAAGAACCTCCTTAAGTGACGCACCACCCGACCCTGGTATACTGTAATTTGATGTTTGAGCGACAAATAATAAATCATTCCACTATATGTACTTTCAGTGATTTCAGAAATTGTACAGTGATTCGTTCAAATCGTGAGAAATCACGCATGAAGTCACATGTATTTTAAAATCACTTGAATCATTCATGAAATCATTGAAATCATGTAAAATCGACTTCACTCTGAAATCACTTGTACACCGCACTTGGCAGTGAATAGCCCCTCGATTTTTTCGGATTCAATTTTATGTACGCAGATATAAATTTCCAAAAGTCGTATAGACCTAATCCAGATCTCCGTATAAAACGCGGTAGATTTACGAACATTTCGAGTCGACCTAATACTATACGTTCCAACACTTTTGATCTCCGTTTTTCTTCGGATCTCCGTTTATCTACTAAA
Source organism: Rhorus exstirpatorius (assembly GCA_963564615.1). Lineage (NCBI taxonomy): Eukaryota > Metazoa > Arthropoda > Insecta > Hymenoptera > Ichneumonidae > Rhorus > Rhorus exstirpatorius. Next base: position 32,148,102 of record OY751318.1, read on the forward strand.
ATCTCAGTAGATTTACTTTGATCTTGAATGAACCCAACGGAGATATAGGCCGATCGAATCGAGGTCCAGGGTAGCTCTAATCAAAAACTCGATAAATTTACGATTTTCAAAAATTTAGATCTACGTAGATTTGATTTACGCAGATCAAAGGCGAGTCTTAGAGTTGACTTACATTAGGACTCGACTACCTCGAGGTTTAACGCCACGATAGTAACCATTTTTAACTGATAAAAGTCGAAGAAGAATATAATTCTTTTTTGGTCCACTCTGATACATAAACATATTATTTGTTTGGACACACACACGTACATACACACACACACACACACATACACGCACACGCACACGCACGCACACGCATATATATATATATATATATATGTGTGTGTGTGTGTGTGTGTGTGTGTGGCTTTAGGGGTGCGGTGATAGCGTGCGCCACGCGTCCCTCACGCTGTTATCTGAATTCTCGAGTTACGTGTCGCACACGAATACAAATACGATTCATATTCGAAATTATTCATACTCATATATATATATATATATATATATATATATATATATATATCAACATATTTCCATCTTTGCTATCGTTGGTACGTGAACGATACAGCTATGGGTGCGAAGGCACATAGAGGAAAGTGAAGTGGTCTCGTTTCATGACGTGTTTAACTCGTAATCCCACCGAGTCAAGTCGATTTTTATCGAATTAGTCATGTTTTTTAATATGTCATTTGAGATAAGCAAGAAAAGGGGCAGAAGGAATGGGGGGGGGGCATGCCACACAGAAGGAAACCATATACTGGTCACACGACAACCAGGCAATTCCAAAGTTATTACAGAAGCACAATATAGCGCTTGAGTTTTGTTTTTGTTTTTTTTTTTTTTTTTATTGGTTTTAAGGTTATATGATAATTTTAACGCGAACGAATTCACGTTTTTTTTTCTTTTCTTTTTGTAAGCGTCTTAACGTTTCAATTAAATATTTGAATGTTGACTTTTGCCATCGCTCGTGAAAGAAATTTCGATTTCGACACGTTCATTCGTTTGTAGATATATTTATGCCAGAGAGTTTACAATAATCCGAATAGTCCCGAAAATCGCATTGAAATTGAACGTTTTTTTTTTTTTTCTTTCAATCTTCAGCCTTTTTTATTTTGAAGAACACTTTTTGTGCCGGAAGTAATCGTAAAAAGTGCCGCGCATATTCCTTCTGTATATACTTGCAAATGCAGTGAATGCCTCTTGGGCTTGATTGCAAATTTTAGACTGCGTTCATTGACACTTTGACCTCGATTTGTAGAGGGTAGAAGCTGAATTTGGTGTAAATTTTCTCAATAAGTCGAATAATCATTATGCTGATCATTGGACGCAACCATGGACGAGCTTTCGTGAGAATTAGTTCGCGGTCTGCGAACGCTGGCTTACCTGTCAGACACTAAAAATATCATTCACGCTAGTCACTCTGAAGTGAAATAATGGATTACTCTTCATTTAGCATCGCAGCATCGTTAAGTTCTCGTGGCGAACACCGCAGTCGTGTGATCGCGACTATTTTAGCAATGAAATTGTTGGTGAAAGCTTCATAGAATATGATAACACGTAAAAAGTATAGGGGTGCAGTTCCGAAAAGCCCGAATCTCCGATCGGTCTGAAATTTTGCACGGACCTTCTCTGTTTGACAATATAATACTACCCCTGCCAAAAATCCTTTTAGGGGTAGTCTTATTATCTTATCAAACGGAATGTCCGTGCAAAATTTGAAAAATGCAGACATTTTTTCTGCGATCTTCTATATTGAATCGATTTTGCTTTAAAGATTCAAGGGTTGTTCCCTGAGTGTAAATTCAATTTGGCGGAACGCGAGGGGTCGAGCTTCAGCCGCCATCATGGGAAACACATTTTATCAAATATCTCGTGAACTGTGAATCATACGAAAAAAATAGTCGAAACGTTTTTTATAGATAATAAAATTCTGTCCAATTTTTATTGGAAACTTTTTTCTGTACAGTGAATGGTTTTTTTTATTTACAGCGCCTGCAAACTTTTCCAACTACGTTTATTGCTAAATATGTAGTTAGCGGTTGATGTAGCAGTAAATATGTTGATGTTTAGGAAAGTTTGCCGCGCTATAAATAAATAAAAAAAACCATGCACCATAAAGGAAAAAGTTTCGAATAAAAGTTGTAGAGAATTTTATTATTTACAAAAAAGGTAATACTATTTTTATCGTACGGTTCATGGTTCACGAGATATTTGATAAAACGTGTTTTACAAGATGGCGGCTGAAGCTCGACACCCCCCCCCCCCCCCCACTAACTTCAATTTATACTCAGAGAATACCCCTGAATCTTTTCAAAAAGCAACATCATTTCTGTGGAAGAATGCATTATGAACCTACTTTTTTGGTTGGAACGACTGGACCTTGCCGTGGCGGACGAAGGAAAAATCTCGCACTCAGTCACAGACGCACACTATAAACACGCACCCACACAAATATCGTATACCTGGAATAAATCGAGATCTATACGCCGTGGAGTAACGGTACATTGCATTAAGTTCAGGTCAGCTCGCACGACATCTGCATAACAATGGGTCCAACGGGGCGAATGAGAGAGCTTCCACTGTGGAAGCGCTGCTTCCAAATCGAACATCGCAGAGAGAGAGAGAGAGAGAGAGAGAGAGAGATGAACACATTCGCGAATTGAGGATAGTGCGGAAGGGAAGTTGTGGGGCGACGATGAGATTCTCATCACTCTTCGGTCTACCACAATCCGTGGTTCGGCCGCTAAAGGGGCGGGGGTGGCTGTATAAGCGAGAGCATTGCCAATAGCACTTCGCGCAGGACGTGAAAACCCTTTCGATCGGAATGAACGCGAACAGCGCGACGTTGACTACCAGCTATCTTCTAACGGAAATTTCCACGGCTCTGCGGAAAACCGAGTGTAGCGTCTAAATTTAACGTGTCTTGAGAAAAGCTGTGCTTGCTCATAATGCAGCAGGGCAGCTTTGTACGTATACAAGAAGTTCATAAAGAACTTTTATTTGCATAACTTTCGTAAATTTGCTACAATCTCGCGGAATTATCATGTACAACGGAGAGAAAAGAATGGAAGCGACCAGTGATTATTCCTAAACTTCCGGCTTTGTGGTTGTCGTATTCCTTAATGCGGAGCATATGGTGAAAAGTGCCATGTATACGTACTGAAAAGTATCATGAGCGTGGTAAAAACTGACAAAACGTATTATAGTAAAAGTAACAACGCGCTTGATACTTTTCACTTTCAGTGATGAATACGAAAACAACAAAGCTCAAAGTAAATTCATTATTTTTATAGGAATACTCGTACTATATTGGGAATCAACACGGAGGCGGGGCCTACCCAATATAGTCTTTTATATCGAGTTCGTTGCCAGTAGCCAGCTCTAGTTAGCATGGGGCAGTATTAGGGAACAGTTGTAAACATTGGATTATCGCATATTTTTCGGCAAAATGCGATTTTTTTGTGGTAAAATTTGACAATGCGGTTTATTACCGTTATTATATGCGTGGATAGAATCCACTGCGCAAATTGTTAACGGATCAAGTGATTATCGCCATAAGGATACAATGAACCTATATACACGACATCCCATGTTTACACTCAAAAAAAAGTTTGGTTGTGACAACCAAAGTTTCGTTGGCGCAACAAAATTCGTTTGTTAACATGTGATCTACAAAACGTTTTGTTGGCGATATGGGTATCGTTTTGTTAAACACATTTTGTTGCCGCAAGCAAACGTTTGATTGCGCTATGGAATTATTTAGTTACCTTAACCAAACAATTTTGTTGAACGGACATATATATTTTGTTGGCTCAACAAAACATTGCTGTTCGAAACGCTATATTTTATGTATGTAGAACAAAGCAATTTTGTTGCAGCAACAAACATATTTTGCATACAGAGCAAATCATTTTTGTTGCAGTAATAATCGTATAGTGCATAATCAATGCTCTCCGCTATAATATTGTTAATAAATATTTAAAAAATGTGGTTCTCTAATTAACTTTCAAAATGCTTTCTCACAGAGCACAGAGGAAGCTTTATCCGTGAAAAAAGTTCAGAATTTCATGACAGAATGTTTGAGGCGAGGCTAAGGATCAACATAACCTCAAAAACCTTCAAGCAGATTTTTCGCGCAGATGCTTTGTTAGATTGAAAAATAACAAATGAGCCAAGATTTTTTAATTTTTTAGATTTTTTTAATATCACTGTTGGCTCGAAAAAATATATTATCACCATACACATGCACACTCGAAGCATTCACGCGGTCGTAGAACGATTGTTGCACACCACGCGATACCAAAGATGCTACAGTATTGCCGGCGTGACAAATTTGTTGGGCGAACGTAACGTTTGGTTGTGCCAACAAAACGTTTTATTCCGACAACTATACTGTTTGGTTAGAAGCCGATAGTGTGTGTAACGGGCACGGGTTGCGATGTTCATGAAGTTTTTGTTAGGACAACAAAACATTTGTGTTGTCGACTTTTATTTTTTTTATTGTCTCAACCAAATATACAGATGGGTCGAGGTCTTCTTATTGTATCGTTCGCCCAATCCAATAGTTTTGTTTGTATTACAAAATAAAGTATTTTTTGTTCCAACAACAAGAATTATTTTTATTCATTGGTCGCAACAAAATGTTTGTCCTACGAACAAAATTATATATTGGTCATAACAAAACGCAGGCAACAAACGAATTTTGTTGCCGTTACATTACCTTTTTTTTCAGTGTAACCTCGAAATCTTGAAAAAAAATCCCGTCACTTTTCGGCTAAATAAATGCGTTCGAACAATAAATTATTACTCAAAATATCAAGCTATCGCATGAAAAATGTTTTATTTACAAATTATTGTCCACATTTCAGAAGTTATGAAATTGAAAGTCACGTCGCTTGTGTTTACACGACATATAAATAAAACGATTATTCATATTCTGCGTGTGCTGAAAATCTCATATGCCCTCGCACCAAACATCGACTATATGTCTTCTCGATCTTTATTTATGATTTATTGCTTGTAATAAAGCAGCAGATTTGAAATTATTTTTAAAAAGTGACGAATTCGCATCATCGGGCAACGACTGACGGAGAGCAGTTAGGTATTTGGCCGCCAGGAGGTCAGGGTAACATTTGTGAGTTCCCTTGCGTTCTTTCTTTTTTTTTTTTTCTCCGTGTTTAAATAGTCAAAGGAAGAGCTATAATATTTGGTATTCAGCCTGAAAAGTATGGATTGGCGGTAAAGCTTTTTAAAACGATAGGGGAGAACATCAGGCACGTATACCGCGGTCATCTATAAGGGCAACTCGCAATATCGAAAAAAAAAAAATGAAAAAAATGAAAAAATCCATATGGAACTCTTTGATGGATACGAATTTTGAACATTTAAGGTACACGATACTCGGGTTAAACACAGAATCGTATCATCAACGACTCATTGCGCTTCATTGTTGAAGAAAAAAAAATCCATTGACCGGTATTACAGATTTAAGTTGTCGGTAAAACCAATCAGAAATTTTGGGTAGTACCAGTCTGGCGGCCAGAGATACGACCGACTACACCATGAGAGATCCTTGCAATCGTAATTCCGTCTTTCGTATACTGATTCCGTGAGTGCCAATGCTCGTTTATCGTTTTAAGCTTGTGCGTGTCTGATTTTTCCTCGATTTATCGAAATTTTCATTGCGAATTTATCACTTTTTTTCCTCCTCAATGTCTTTTTGACGATAAATTTCGTAAACCGCGAAGAACCGTGAAGATATGCAATTTTGTCACATGACTTTTTTTCGTTGAATCCCCGCGCTTGTTATGTGCAACGTCTATAATGTAGTATAGCCGAGATAAGGTATACTGCGATATACGATGCTAGTCACACATTTTACTTTATACGGTCGCGAATATGTATATATATATATATATATATATAGGTGCCATTTTTCGGGCGAACCTTTTGCCCGGGGTAAGAGATCGCGATTCGGCTTGTTTATGCGATACTCGAGATAGGGTGGCCACTCTTTTGTCCGGGGGTGGCACTCGCCTCTGTGTGTCCGTGTATGTCTCTGTGCGCGCGTGTGGTTTTCATCGTCGTTGCAACAAGAGGGAAACCAAAAGAGAGAGAGAGAGAGAGATACGGGACAATAAATTTATCGCGGTACGATACCTCCCTCTGCTTCACCGTTACCCACAAAGCCACCGCCACGCGTCTCCCTTTTTTTTTCCCCTCGTATACAGATATATCTGCATACCACGACACAATACCTAACTATACAGGTTATAACACTTCGTATACATGTATATAAGTTATCCAGGGATTATCCCGCGCAATGGCGAAAGAGTGAACGTACGAGCGAACGCGAGACGAGAGCCACACACATCCGCGACTCTCACGCGTGTGTTTTGTTCCTCGACGAAACTCAAAGCGCGAAGTTTTATCGCTTGAAATTTTCGACCATACAGATTGCATCCCCCGTAACAAATGCGATGACATATTGGATGAAAGGGATGATATTTACGGAGTGGGGGGGGGGGGGAGATTGTTTTGCGTTGAAAGTCGAAACGAGAGAGTCTCGGCTATACAGGGCGCGGATGCTGTATATAACTGCATTTACGTATAGATGAATGTTCATCGGGGAGTCGGAAAAATATGTTTAGTTTTTTGTTTCTCTTTTTGAATTACTTTGTTGACGGAAAATCCCGCGCTTTTTAACGCGAGATGAATGATTAGGGCGTTGATGACTCGAGCTGCAGCGCTCTAATTTGGAGATCAGTAAAAGGGGTGGAGCTTTTGATTATTGTAATTTAAATTGAAATTCATGTAGTTGGCTTTTGGTTTTATATAAATTGACGGATCGATTAATGCGTTGATTAATTCACAATATATATAATTATTCCATAAGTTATTCGATCCCTTTTGCCATATTTCAGGCCAGATTTTCTGAAACTTTTGTTTTTGTAAAAGGAGGAAGCTTTTGTTTTCCTAAAAAAAAAAAACAAAACATTCAAAGTGCGATGAAACATCGAGGAAAACATGTTTAGGAAAAACTTCTGTATGTCTGCGTGTGCAGACAAGGGCTTCGAGAAATTGAAAGTGCGATCTTGAACTCTGCTTGAGCTACCGCGCTGAAACTTTGCGCACTACTAAATCATGGAATCCCTCCTGTTTGCTGAAATTTTTCAAGCAAAATTTACATTGGTCATCCAATTTCAGATGGTATGTGGAATTTTTTCAAGAATGTCTGCGTTTACTAGGGTGGTCCTCATTTGGGGCTTCAAGAATGTCCGTGTTTACCAGGGTGGGTCCTTATTTGCGGGGTTGGAAAATTTTTTCGATTCGCCCCCCCCCCCCCCAAATTGCCTTAAAATGTATAAGAGAAATTCTATGTAAAAGCTCAGCCCTCTATCTCAATGGGAACGGATGCCACCGTAAGGACGAACTTTCTACCATTTATTTTGAAATTTTCCAAAAATACAAAACTGTCGCAAATTTGAGATTATCAACCCCAAAAAAATTGACACAATTACGCTAAAAGACGGGACATTGAATTTCGAAAGAAGAAATCGAATTTTGGATCCAATTTGGAAACTTTCACATTGCTTTCCCATTATACGAACCTTCCTCCGCGAGGAAGCCAAAATCATGAAAACCATATCTTCACATTTACGAAATTACGGAAACTTTTTTTCACAGAGGTAACTTTGTAATGAGGAAGACATGTCCAAATTTTCAATTTGCAATTTTCTTATCTATTATGCAATTTTTTTATTTTTTATTTAAATTGCAATTGACAATTGGAAATCGAATTTTCGTCACAAGAACGAAGGTTCTGCTACGAGGAAGCAAAAGATATGTTCGGATTGAACAGAGAGTATCGTAAGTTGGCAAAACTCTCGCGGAACGAGTGGTATACGAACGTCTCTCATACATAACGGTTACCTCGGAGTCGAAGGTGGTATGTGGTATGCACACATATATGCACATTATATATATAATATATACACATGTGTGTGTGTGTGTGTACCGTGAGATATCAGAAACGTTATCCGTTCGCTGTGCCAGCTGAAGAAGAGGATAAGCTCTCTGGCTGGGGTCCGGAATGGACAAAGCGAGGGCAGATCTTCTCTCGCTGCATCGACGAAGAAAGACTCTTGGGCAATAGAGAATTTTTCTTGGTCGGAATAAACGTAAAGACTTCATTGAAATTAGTCTCCGAAAATTCGACCAGACAAAAAAGGATCAGGCCGCGATGAGTTTTTGGCATAAGGTGCGGTGTATATGGTACGATCAGGGCAACCGGATCGAGCCCTGACTCGGACCGGATCATATTTTGGTCGTTCATGGATCACGGGGTCACGTTATTCATGTACGAGACAAAAAATCTTCGTTTTGATGTGGCTATATGGTCTGTTGACTCAAGGGGATCGGTAGGCAAAATGTTCAGTAGAAATGAGCTCTGAAATTGTTTTTTTTGTTCATTTTTTTAAAGACAGTGAGCTCAGCTGTGAGCTCAGCTGACCAAAGCCAAAGTTAAAAAAAAAATACATTCTTTTTTTGAAACACCCTAATATAATAGACTTGTCCTATAGTCAGAGATCGAAAAAATGCTTTTTGTTTGAAATAAAATTAACGGTAATTTGGGAACTATTGGGAAAGTTTTTATATAAATGCATGAAGAATTATAGATACGAATTTTCTTATTTCTTTTTTTTTACTTTCATCAACTCTTCATTATTTCTAATAATTGGATAAATGGTCCGAAACTGGGACTTGTTCCGGTATCGGGAGATTTGCCTTGCGAAAAAAAAACTCGAGCGTGAGCACCGAAGCCCCTATAGAGGGCAGCACCTCCTCGACCGTTACTCAATGCGCGAGTCAGTGCGCGCGTTGGGGGAAATGGCGCGGGAGACTTCTCCCCGAAGTATCCCTCTCATCACCTGCGCGGATGTTGGACATGGATTTTTTTCAAGCTACAATGCATTCGAATCAACGAAAAAAGAAAAAAAATACAAAAAAAACCATCGATACCGGCCCATACCTACTGCACAATATACGACACTGTCCTCACTCATGTACACGTCTTTCTTGCTAATTCCTCGCTCAAAAAATTGCCACGATACCTCTCCGTTGTTCGGAGCCCTCGCTCGCTACGGATCACGGCTATTTATGTATAGCCCATATTATGAAATTTTTTTTATAACGTAGCGGGAAACACACGGGGGAAAAATATCCATGGAACCGAGGCTCATTGATCTGTATTCGATGTGTCTTGATTTACGCGTCTCTATACGAATAACTCATTCCTTCCGGTAAATCGATAAGTCGATTCGCTCGAAAAATTCGAATTTTCGCGTATTTGTTCGATATTCCGAGAATCTCTAGCCTCGTCTCTAGCATTCGCGCGATGGAGACCATTACGAATCTCTCATACACTTTCCCTACCTCGCTCTCACTCACTCTCTCTCTCTCTCTGTTTACATTATCGAAAAACTACTTTGCCAAAGTGGCTAATTTTTCGTTCACAATGCGGAATGTAAATACAACGCGAACAATTATACTACATGAGATATATTAGTAACATCGTATAGTAAATATTTTGTAATCTATATATCCTCTATGTTCGCGATCTGGGACGTTTAACTTATACGAACTGTCTATTGCTTGACCCTCGTAACCTCCACGCCTTGAACTACGTGTGCGGCAGAATGTCGGTGAGCAAAGCATCGAGAAAAGTCCGAGAGAGAGAGAGAGAGAGAGAGAGAGAGAGAGAGAGAGAGAGAAACGAGAAACAAGCAAGACAGAGCGAAAGGTGTTCAGGTATATGCATATATATATATATATATATATATATATATACATAGACGAAGACCGGGACCGGCGACCGGGCGCTCAAGGGAGCAGCAGCGGCGTCGGCGGCACTCACAATCGGGTTTTGCGCGAGGACCCCGCCGTAGCGAGAGGCTTGGGACGAAGGATACCAGGGATTCACGTGTCCGGGGTAGTGAGGGGGGACGACCGACACTGAGTTTTGGAAAGAGGCAAGTGGGGGGGGGGGGCAGTGGTTACCGGAGTAGGGAGGTGAAAGTTGTCGGGTCGGCAGAGGGACAAGAAGGGAGAGTCTACCGGTGTGGGCTTCGGCGTGGTAGGAAAGAGCGAGTGTGACGAGCTCGGCGCTCGGCGTCGTACAGTGGTGGGGGTACCGACGCTCTATTGCCCCTACGTCGGTTAGTTTCGCCGCTGACGTTGTTGGGAGCGGATCGAGCCTTGTCTCGTATTCCTCTGCGTACTTCGGCATCGCTTTTCTCTCTCTCTCTCTCTCACCGAATATACATTCTCACACACGCGCGCGCGTCGGTTTTCTCTTTTTATCGCTCTCTCCTCTCTTTCTTTCTGTCTCTCTTTCTATGCATATTCGTGCACACATATAAATACACATACGTATTTGGGTTTGGAGAGTTTTTATTCGAAAAATACACAAGAATTTGTGATGCCTCGCGATGGAATATTAATTCTCAGGAGACGCCGATAGTCGTGGTGTTCTCCCAACGAGTTTTGTTGTACACCGGGACCTCGGGCTTGAGATACGTGAGAAAAAAAAAACATAGGTGAAAAAATATCAGGTACCCTTGCAGTTTACGAGAACACACACACCATCTCGTCTCGTTGAAATTTCCGTAACGGGATATCGTGTTTTATCTGTGCGACAATTATACGCGTGTGTTTCCCAATTTCGCGGAGTTTTTTTTTTTTTTTTTTTTTTCTTTTTTTTTCAAAGATCCTTTTTTCACTTTATACTCTCTCGAGCGAATAAGTCACGTGAAGATAAGCCATACCATCGGGCGGATTCGTCGATCAGAGACGCGCGGATTGTGCCGCTGTGGTTTCTCCGTTAAAAAAAATTTTTTTTTTTTACAAATCTGTGAATCGAATTGTGATAAATCGGATTGATATAGTCGACGAGAATCACACGAATTGTTGGATTAATAATTTTTTCTACATATATATGTATACATTCATGTACATATATAAACACATATGAATATCACTGTTTATCTTCGTTTCACGAGTTTCGAGGATTTTCTGAACGAAGTATTGCAGGATTATTCGATATCGGCGTTTTGTCCGTGGAAACGGTCGTGAGCGCCCCGTGCATATGTGATATCGAGTTTCATCTCTGTGACGAGTGACGTGCGACAAATTATCGTTATTATTCGTACGTATACGCATGTATATGTTTCAATATACTTATATGCGTATCGTTCGTATCGACGAGTGTGAAAAAAAATTTCGTTATATCCCGAGAATCTTGCTCCGCGACGATTTTTTTACTGCAAGCGCGAAGAAGTGATTTTCAAAGTAGCCGCGCGCATTAAAAACGACAGTTCGATCTATCGAACGTCGAAACGGCTCAAAGTTCAAGTGTATCCCCCAAGGAAGATCGGTATAGTATCTCTCGCTGCGAGCCATATCTCTTGTCGCCATTGTGGATTTATACCAACTGCGATCAAGTTGATTGGATAAAACGTGCTCGTGATTCAAATAATAATAATAATAGTAATAATAATAATCGTAATCGTGTACAAGTGTTGGTGGTGAATTAAATATTTTTCTCGGGTTCAACGATATGTGCCTGAACTTTACCGTCGGATTCATACAGCCTGTGAGTACCCATCCTTTTTTCTATTTACCTTTCATCGCTTTTTTTTTTTTTCGTTACGTTTTTATCCTTGAATTTTCGTTATTTCGACAGTTCTTTCGTATTTGCATCGATTCTGCGCTTGTTTCTCGCTCGGCGATGAAATAAATTGTTGCGCTTAAAAGAATTTTTTGACGACCGACATTTTCGAGGCTACGCGACTCGCTCTTTATAACACCTACGCGTTGAATCGGAGAATATTCTTTTGGCATAATATTTATTTTATTTTTTTTTGACAATTTTTTCGCAAAATCATCCGTTCAAATTTGCCGCGGAAAACGCCGGACAGTGAATTTTCTATTTTAGAGTTGAAAAAGAAAATTTAATTTCGAGCAAATAACGCTTTTTGTCCAATATTTCCCTCAACTTTTCACTTTACCTTGAACTTTTGACTTTTCTTTCAACCAAATTAGTCTGTAATTATCGTTTTTTTTTTTTTTTTCGTAGTTTTTCCCCGTTCAGGAAACTTTACTATCATAAAATTTTATTTTTATCAATTTTCCCACGTTACAGTGATCTCTTAAAAAATCGTGCATAAAGTAACAAAAATTTTATAATTACGAGAAAAAAAAGTGCAGATTAATTCAATTAATTAAATTGAATTAATGAAATTAACGAAATCTTCAATTAAATGAAAATTTTTCGTGAAAATTCTCGCAATTCTGAAATTTTTGATCAACCGAAATAAGAATTTGTAGTTGCGTCGGTTTTGAGATAATTTTTATGGAGAAAAGTTTCATATTCGGCAACAAATTTCACAAGGGTTTATCATTTCGACGAGACTTTGGTTTTTATTTATTTAAAATCTCAAAAAATTTAATCCTTCAGGCTGTCCGGTTAATTTAAAGAAAACAAAAAATAGACATTTTTTTGCATGAAGATAATTAATTTTCTAGTTGCATTGCATGAAATAATCACAAAAAAAAGTCGTTGCAAGAAGTATCGGATAACGATCTTTGCATCTGTTTACAATTTGTTTTCTAATATGAGACACAATAGAGGAATGATTATTTTTGCAAAAGTCACTATTCTCGTATTATTGAATATTAAAAATTGAATATTTAAAAAATAAACGCGGAATGCAATTTTCAAGCAAACGAGAGATGATTACCCATCATTTTCCATCTCACACAGAGCTTTCTTCTCGGGCGTAAAAAAATATTCATCAATTTTCTCACAAAAATATGAAGTACCGAATTTATTTGAAATTTTATTTTCAAAATTTTTATTACAAATTGTTTGCGGAAAAAAAAAATCATTTAGTACTTTCGTGTCTGTAAATTTTAGTCAATCGAGCAAAAAGTTAATTTAGCACAAATTTAATTGCAAATTTATTGAAAAAAAAATGCTTAAACGTAAAACGGTTATACGAAATTTAAAAGAACGTTAAACACGATGATCTGACATTGATGTTTTTTTTTTTACTCTTTTATTCCTTTAATTTCATTCCCGTCGTCATTTAATTGAACGTTTTATCGCGAGGGTCATGGGTCAAGCATGGTGATGTACATCTCGGTGACGAGACATAATCGGTTAACGTGTTTGTTTCATTTGCCTTCTCGCTTGACACTAAACGAATCGCCCTCGCGAGTCTCTCACAACTTATATTTCAGAGTCTATTTTTTCAATACTCATATATTGACAGCTTTTATCAAAATAATTGCATAAAAAGTTATTAGTTTTGCAATAATTGCTGATTTGTTACTATTTATTGGTATTATGTATTATTACTATTCTGAGATAATTAATTTGGGATATTCGACGAGAAATTTATCGATCAGAATTTCATTCCTCTGCCTATTAGTATCTTGTATAATTTTTTCAAGCAAACATCACGTACCGATAGACCTCATTAGGTACACACGATATGACGTATATATACATATGGAATCAATCAATATTCATTTAATACGTTTATGCATTGTATGAAAAGTTATTGGAAGTATATTTTATGTGCGCCTATAGCTGGTCGGTCAAAAGTCGAAGGGAAATATTTATTCATCAGTCCCCCTCCTCCCGAAATACGAGTTAATATCTGAGCATTCGCCATTGCTATCAATTTTAAAGCGGATGCATCAAGAAAAAATGGTAGTAAGTCGTTTGCTCGATACGCCGAATTCCCAATAAGCACACGTATACGCATGTTTCAAGATATAGTCCTTTCGCTTTGTCATCTGTTGGAGAATTTTGTAAATTGAAAATAAAAAATTCTAAGACACTTATTTTCAAGACTGCAAAGTTTCGGTACGCGTTGTCCACTTTTTCACGAGAAATTTCGATTTAAAAGCCTCTATATTTTAGCATAACATCCGCGAAACAAATAAGCTCGACCCAAGTTTAATTGAAAAATGAACCTACGTAAGTCCTGGAAAAGCGAGTCATTTGATAATCTTTTTTTTTTTTTCACGAAATTATGACCTTTCGTTGGATTATGTAATGAAAAAAAAGTAGGGTCGCAGGATGTTTGACAAAGAAATTTCGAATTAATGATCAGCACAACTTTTGGCTTATAACGTAAAACCGATCAGCTGACGATCATCTGCTACGAGTTTCGTATTAATTTATGCAGATTTGAAAGCATTTATCAATATTAAACAGTCCGCCCTAATCACTTCCGTGTGCAATATAATTTTATTAATTATCAAAATTAATTGAGAATTGTGTGATCATATATTAATTAGAAACCTTTCAATTGTTTTGAGAGTTAACCGTAGTGAGAAATGATTCAACGGACAAGTCGAATGGATGACGAAAAATTGAAATCAATTAAAAAGAAGAAAAGTTTATTCAATTGCCAAAAAGAGCATGCCCGCTTTAACGTGTTATCTGATTTTATATTTTTCTTCGACAATTTTATTGTCAAAATAATCGATCACATGAGTAATAGTCCGCCACATGGATTACCTCAATATATATGTAAACTCAACCAACATATACATTCACTCGGAAAAATTTCTACAGTGTATATATAGTCAAGCAAGAGGATAATAAATATACAGAGCTGGGCAAAGTAACCGAAAGTATTTCAAGTACAAAGTACTGTAAGTATTTGAAGTACTCTTGTATCTCAAGTACCAAGTACTTGAGGTAGCAAGTACTTGAAATACGTCAAGTATCAAGTATCAAATACTTTTCAAGTTTTCAGATATAAGTACTTACGTACTATTTAAACTCATTTGATTTTGACTCGAGTACTTTTTGGTATCAAAACATATTTTCACATTGTGCAATCCACTCAGGTTAGGCAGATTGGGACAGAAATATTTAAACGAAGAATTAGAAATAATTTTAAAAAATAGCATTAACGACTGTAATCAAGATTCGTTTAGCTTCAGGTTTGAAAAAGAAAAAATGAAGAATATAATACACGGGTTGTTAAAAACGGAGCTATACATTGACAATGACACCGTAACTACCGTAGCTTGAGCCTTTGAACTGTCATTCCTTCCATACCAGTCTTAACCAAAAGATGGCCAAGAACGGTCCTCAATTGTGTATTCAAAGGCGTTATACGTACAACCATCAGCGAGACGTATTCAAAGGTACTTCATACTTGGTACTTTGAAAGTACTCGGAGTACATGAAAGTACTTGAAAATTTAAGTACAGATACTTGAAGTACTGGTCGAGTATACTTGGAAATTTAAGTACAATACTTGAAATATTTTTAAAGTATACTTTGTACTTAAAGTACTGTACTTCCGGTACTTCGCGAGTACCGGGGTACTCGAAGTACTGCCCAGCTCTGGAAATACATAGTACAGTCTCTGCAATTATTTCGAATGTTCCATTGTCCTTTCGTATCGTTCGAATATTCATATTATTGTTCGTTACAATTTAAATTGCCGAATTCATAAATTTATTTTTGTCACATTTCGACATGCATATATCCCGTGCTTATCCGAGATTTTCAGGATTTGTTTTCCATAAGTTTTTTTTTTTTTTTTTTTTTTTTTCTTTTTCTCGAGGGACCTTATCCGCTGGTATCGAAGAGCACCAAAACACAGCAACAGTAGTCGCGTCTCATCCCCCTTCGTGGTAATTCAGAAAATAAAGGCGAGCCGGCTCGTATACCTTTTTCCACAGCGTCATAGAAACGCCATCCACGAGAGCAACTCTTGTCGATATATTTTTTTTATTTTGTTTTTTTTTTACCTCTATCACACACACACACACACACACAAACACAAACACCTTTTCACCATTCATTACGACATTTTTTCTCGTTGAAATTAATAAATTCGCGACTACAATGAACAGAAAAGATTAAATAAAACGTATTGCGAGTTATCAATTAAAAAGGCAATTATAACGTTCTGAAATCATTTTCTCTCCTAGTAAAATTCTTTTGAAAAATTTATGCATATATGTGTATATATATATATATATATATATATATGTGTATAATGCAGATATACGACGTTTATATTTGCTCGCAGAAACACGTACGAATCTTTCGTACATGTCGTGTTTTCAATTGTAGCTTCATTGACACGAGTGTCGTGTTCCTCTCGCACGAGCCTCTCTCGGACCGAGGCAAACACCTGAATTTTCGATCACTCATCACTCCCGCGTGAGCTCCTATAAATTATTTTATGCACGTCCGCCCCTGCGATACGTCATACACGATAAATATTTATTTAATCCGTCCAGCTTGTCATATCGAATAAGTAAATGGGACATGCACGAAAGATTATTCAATCGATCGGACGAAATTCGATACATATATCAATCAATGAATTAAAGTTATTCGATCGTGCCACTTTGCTATATATCGTAAAAGAAAAGTTTTTTTTTTTTTTAATTGGTTTGCTATATATACAAAAAGCTCCGAAGAGTTTTTGTCGATTCTTAAATTTATTCATTTCGTCATGGTCCTCGATTTCTCCTATAAAATAATTTCTGGGCTCTCTCTTCGCGGACTCCGGTGCAATGTGCAAGATCGAGATTTTCAAGTTTCTGCGGACTTTATTCTTTTTCATAAGCTCATAAATCTCGCAAAAACAAATCGTCCAGATTCATGGAGATCAAATTTAGATCTACGTAGTAATTTTTTTTTTTAGGTCTACGTAGATCTACTCTGATGTGAGTAAATATAATGAGATTTGCGTGGATAAATAGAGATCCGGGAAGCAAAGGTGTTTGAACGTAATCTTAAGTCGACTCGTATGAACGTAAATCTACCCTCACTGTACGGAGATCTAGGTAGATCGACGATTTTACAAAATTCCGATCTACGTAGAACAAATTAAATTAAAAAAAAAACTAGGCATAGATCTGAATTTTCGAAAATCATAGATTCACCTAGATTTAAAATAAATCTACCTATAGATCTCCCTCGGATCTACTCAGATCTATACGTAAATCTACAGATATTTCCGTAAATAAACAAAGTTCTAATAAACTAAAGTGTTCGAACATACATTAGAACGACTTGAATCAGGGTCGTAAAAATTTCAATCTAAGAGCAATGCATTAATTATTGAAAAAAAAAAAAAATTGAATAATGGAGCGAGGTTCCGTTACCCATCACCAAAAGGATGGGTAATGGATAAAATTACATTGCCCATTACCGAAACGCGATGGACAATGAATTAAATTCCATTATTCATTACCAAAATAATGGATAATTGATTGAATACCATTATCCATTATCAAAATAATGGACAATGGTTTAAATTTCATTATCCATTAAAAAAATAATGGATAAATAATGGATAAAATAATGGATTAAATGCCATTTTACATTACGAAAATAATGGATCGAGGTTCCATTATACCCAGTAACAAAAAGGATGGGTAATGGATAAAATTTAATTGCCCATTACCGAAACACGATGCACAATGAATTAAATTACATAACTCATTATCAAAATAATGGGCAATGACTTAAATTCCGTTACTCGTTATCAAAATAATGGATAATGGATGAAATTCCATTTTCCATTGCCAAAATAATGGACAATTATTTAAATTACATTATCCATTACCCAAAATAATGGATAATGGTTTAAATTACATTATCCATTACACAAAATAATGGATTTTACCCATTAACAAAATAATGGTTGATGGATAAAATTCCAGTACCCATTACGATCTCAATGGAAAATCGATAAGAATTCCATTATTCATTAACGAAATAATGGGTAATGGACTCAGACAATGCATTATTTTTGAAATCTACGATTTTCCAATTTCCAACATTTCGATCTACGGTAGATCTAGATTCGATCTAAAAAAAAAAAAAAAAATTTGACTGCCGTAGAAAGGATTTTTTTCCGGATGGTTCTGATATCCTTGATATGGATTCTCGATCGATCGGAAAAAAGAAACCAAAAATATTCAAACAGTGCAAAAAATATAAGTTTTTTCAAAAAGTGTGAGAGAGATATACAGCTGGAAACGAAAATTTCGGCCTAATCATTCTTCAAGACTTTAGTCCAAAAAATTTTCGCTATCTTCGAGAATCATCCAACTCTGATGATTTTTTTTTTTTTTTCAGTCTATATATGTTGATTTTTCACAAGCCCATGTGCACTTGAGCCAGCGGCGCATCTGTCATGATTAAAACGAACGCCGAGTTCGCGGAAAACATTGAATGTTGGAAATATATTTGACTGATTGACGATAGAGTTATATGCGTAGCCGTTGGAACAGACGTGTCGAACGCGTAATCGGCCCGATGCTTGATGGAGTATATCAGGCCGAGAGCGCAGCACACACAACATACACACACA